>JAUZSU010202317.1:0-11572 GCA_034780255.1 Parotocinclus maculicauda
GGTTTAGTCAAACATGATTTAAGAGATTGATTTCAAGATTCTGAACACATGCAAAAATGTGGATTCCACCTGCTTCCTCGAGGGTGCCAGATATAGTACAGTGAGAACTACTGTACCATCAGATGGTATCCATGAAGATCCTAAGATATAAACGGCTTTTAAAAATGCTGGGTATGTCCAAAGGAGAAAACAGTCTCCTGGCATGAGATAAAGGTTAGCAGTAGGAATAAAAAGTTGCAATATTTGGTATAAGCACAGGGATTAAATAAAGTCTAAGAGGAGCTAGTGAATAAGCCAAATGTTCATTGCGCCTTGGAGGCTAGTGTGATGCTTTTCACTGGCACTGTTGCTGAATCACTGGTCACCTGTAGGTTGAAAGCCCCGGCCCCAGCTCCGCCTGCTGAAAGCACACCGGTGGAGAACAGTGACAGACCTGAGTGGTTGAGAATAACAGGAGTGGTCATCAGACTGGGGCCAGGACCTCCCGTATTAGTGTTGGCAAACAGCACGTTGCCATTTCCATCAATAGAGGTTATGGGCAATGCACTGCCAGAAGCAAAAGCTGGAAGAAGTACAAAATAACGTTTAATTAAATAGTATAAACTGTCCACACATGTACCATAAAGATACTGCTCACAAAATGTATAATACACTTTCATTCATTCATTATCCTCCGCTTAATCCACATGGGGTCAAGGGAAACACGTCAACTCTGGGCACAAGAGCAGGAACAATCCTAGACGGGGCACCAATCCATCATAGGGCACATACACACAGTCACACACTACTTTCGAGACACCAATTAACTTAACATGCATGTCTTTTGACTGTGAGAGGAAACCGGAGTACCCGGAGTAAACCCACACAGATACTGGGAGAACATGCAGACTCCACACAGAAAGGACCCAGGCTGCTCCACCCTGGGATTGAACTCGGGACCCTCTCGCTGTGAGGCTGCGGTGCTACCCACCGAGCCACCATGCTTCCCATTAATAAAAAAAATGTATATAATTTGTGAGCAGTGTACATTTCTATTACAAAATATTAAACAACTCGAACAGGTGAAGGTTCTGGTCACTAACCCTGAATTGTTGCCAGTGTGGTGTTGTTCATCAGTGCTGTTGGAGTAAGAGCATTGCCAAGAGCTGCAGGAGCCAAACTCAGCAACGCTCCCCTGATAGACAAAATATATTTAGTTATTAGATTTGAAAGAAATGGACAGTAAAAAAACAAGTGCAAAAACAGGAGCTCACATTTAAATTTATGGCCCAAGCAGTACAGCTTAAGCTTTTAGTATATTGTTTTCAACTTAACTACAAATTGTTGCTTTGCATTATAGACAAGCTGTTATTTCTGACCTGTAAGCTCATACGTGCAATTTTCATACAGGTGCAGCAGTCTAATACGCTAGCCGTAAAGATCACAAACTCCTCCGGGCAAGACGCTCTAACAATTTACTTTGTCTGAGAGATGGAAGGCTGATCAAGGGACCATTCCCCACTGCTGCAACACTGATCCCACAATGGAGCAGTACCCTGTCCATGCTTATGCCTGTGCCACAGCGGGGACAGGTCTCAGGGACCCTGCAAATCTGATCTGACCATTAAAAGCAAAGATAAATTGTGATATAAATATAGTCCATTAATTTTGGTCATACTACTTTTGTAGTAAAACAGCAGTGCAACAGTAGCAAACATTAATGAGAAAGAGCCACTGATTTACTTAAAGAAAGGTCTGACTGCTGCCTGTGTGAAGTTTGCATGTTTTCATGTTTCTGCTAGTTCTGCTAGTATGCATGTTTCACATATTATTATAGATTTCATAAGAACTGCTGGACAGTCTGATCCTGTTCATGCCCTATCGCTCTGTTTAAGTTTTGGCAGTCTTGGGTGGCCATACACCCTACTCAACGGTCAACGTGTGGTACTCTCATCCAGTTTCACATGCTTCTGTTCACCCCCATGAATATATCACTTGTTACTTAATAAGGATAATGGAGTTTGCATCTCATTTGTGTATTCAAACAACTTTCTTTGACTTTTCATTTGCTTTTCTGATGATCTTGTTCAATCAAATGAAAAAGATTCTTTTTTAATCACTTCTTGTGAGCAGTGTATTAGTTAAGATTAAACACCTAACACCAAAAAAAAAATAAATAAATAAATAAAGACATTTGCATTCATCATATGCTTGGAAGCTGAAATTGACCCTTGTAATATGGGAAAAAATAAATGAATAAAAATACAAAACAGCTAGAAGTCAGTTTTTAATCAGTTATAGGATCTTTTGCATTTCTATTAATTGTCTAGACAAACTCATGAGAAACTATTTACTTCAAAAACAATGGTTATGAACACAACAGGATGACTTGTTCTTAATTTATCCAAGTATTTATGGTATTTAAAAATATTTTTATAGATGAGTAATTAATACAATTTAAAAAGCTGGTCTGACAGCTTTTTTTTTGCAAGTTTAGATCTTAAGTCTAATGATGACAATAATAAATAAATAAATAATGACTAATTCTGATATTGCACTTTGGGTTACAACAACACTGCATACAATGAATGCCCATGTGTGATCTTGTAGTCTGTGTTTAAAAAATAAAATAAAAAGTTTGTTTGTTTTTAAACACAGAATTTACACAACCTAAATGTAATGCATTTATTTTTCTGGTATTGACAAATAAAATGTGGCTATATATACAAATATGTTGTGGCTATATAGTGGGATGGCGTGCCTTTTTTGTTTCACAACTTGCTTGCTTACCCCTGAGTGAGTTGAGAAGGTGAAATAATCCCTGGATTAAGTCCTGCAGCTGCTGCCATAGCTGCCAGGTTGGCTCCACCCAGTCCAGCTGGAGTCACTACAAGCTGTCCCTGTGCATTTGTTGTTGCTACAGTGGAACCAGTTTCTGTTCTAGTGACCATATCCTGTTTTGAACTAGTTGCAGTTGCTGCTGTGGCTGAGGAAATAAGTGAAGGGGAGGTCATGGTTGGAGCTGGAGTTGCAACAGCAGGTGCCAAAGAAATGACTGTGGCTGTGTTTGATGTGACTGGTCCTAAAGTTGTACCTGTATACAGAGGTGGGAAAAAGTCACTAAATTGCAACTAACGAGCGAGTCTCAAGTCAAGTCCCAAGTCCTAAACCAAATGTAAAATAAGGAAGTTTTAGTGGGTTTAGTGTTTATAAAAATAACTACTATAAGTAAATAGTTCTGAATAATATTTGGTTTCATTTAGTTTTTAGAACTGTCCTATAAACAAAGTTCTTATAAAGCTAATGTAGCAGAGTCTGGGATTCAACCAGTACCACATATTTAATGACTACAGTGCAAACTCAAAATAAATCCAGCTTGAGTCTTAATGAGCTCTTGAGTCTTGCAGCCCAAGGCAGATTAAATGTACAGGTCACTGGCAGTAAAGTCAATGTCGAGTTGCGAGTCTTATTTGATATTGTTAAGTCTCAAGCAATCAAATTTGGGACTCGCGTCCACACCTTTGCCTGCACGCAGACAGACAGACAGACAGACAGACAGACAGACAGACAGACAGACAGACAGACAGACAGACAGACAGACAGACAGACACTCACACGTGTGTGTGTGTATATATAAAGAACGAAAATGCAGTAGCAGACAGTATCAAAAGGTCAAGAGACAAAAAGGAAACAGGACACCACCAATCAGTTATTTGAGTGATATTAGAAAACTAAAAACTTACCAGTAAGAGTGAGGCCAGGAACCGAGGCAGCATTGAGAGTTAGGGCTGGATTGACGGTCAGTGCGCTCGGTGCACTAGACACCTACAAACATTTACAGCAGTTAGCACATGATATTACACAGAACAACCTGCAAATGATACAATCTTACAACGCACAAGCCTTTGCCCCTACAGTATCACGCATGAGACACTGACGCCACCTTTTAGTGTTATTATTTGCACTACGCATGAACTGAAACTGTTGTGAATAGTAGAGCACTTACAACGGGTGTCGAATTAGTAAAGACAGTTTTGATGGGGGTGCAGGTTGTACTGTTGCTGGGGGGATTAATCCTCTTTTCCTTTTGCCGGCGGTTACAGAACCACACTCTCACTACCTCCTTCTCCATGTTCAGCTGATCAGCAATCAATGTGATCTCTTCAGAGGTAGGCTTTTGGCTCTGCTGTAAAAGACATTTCAAAAAGATTATTAACCTAAAGACAGTTGAATGACTTATTTGGCTTTATAATCAACCAGTGGTATGACCTGATAACTTTGGATGAACTACAACAAATAAAAGTGGTGGTAACAAGTCAATGCTGATTTGTAAAGCTATATATTAAGGCCCCTTTAGTAAGTACTATTTATAGTGTTGGTTCAATTAGTTGAATATGGAATTAGTAAACATGAGTAAAACAAGAACTTTAGCTTAAATAAGCAATACAGATCAAAACAGCCTCCAGAGGCTGGTATTGTAGGCACTAGATATGACAGGTGCATCATGCACTTTCCTTCTTACTCAGCCGTGCCCATCACTCCCATCTGTACTCATCAGACAACATGACCTTTCCCCACTGCCACAGAATCCAATCTTGATGCTCACTAGTAAACTGAAGACTTGACTTCTGATTAGACTTACATAATCTAGCACATGGTTGGTTTATGGCCACACAAAATTTGTCCCCATTTTGTGAGTTGCGTGTATAAATAATATAACATTACTTTTGAACACAGTTTGTGAGTACTACTGATGCTTTTTTTATCTTCAACATCATCAACCATTTAAGTGACCTCTGAACACACAGTCATTCAAGATCTTATTGTTCTTGTACATTTCCCTGAGAATAATAGGTATATAACCTTAATTATGACAATAATAAATACATTATTCCTGTAAATTACCCAGCACAAATATCCAGTATAAAAAGGCAGGACAAGCACTGGTACAAAGCTGACAGAAATCATCACTTAAAAAAAAAACATTCAAAAACCCCCAAATCTATGAACAGGTTAACAATACGTATCAGAAATCTGACCACTAGTAGCAAATAATTACTAACCTCCAGAAAGCTTTTCTCCAAAGCAATGCGAATGTTGGTGTCAATGCTGGTTCTTTTCTTGCGACGGCGGTTTAGGCCTTCAGAAAGTCCTGGGGACATGTCACTGGGACTAGAGGCTGCTGTGTCTGAGGACATGTTTTCTGTAAATATAGACAGAAAAGGAAGAAAGAAACTTAAAATTAAATAAGTCAATTTTAAAACAATCAAACAAACGTTATAAAAAATTGAGAGAATGTTCAAGTATTTTGATTTCACAATTCAGGAGTAAATGACAATGGCACAAACAGATAGAAAATTTTGGAATGGGCAGCTGTAGAAATAGAAAGGTAAAAACAAACCAGCATCATTAAGCCACTTCTCAAGCAGTGGTTTGAGCTTGCACATATTCTTGAAGCTCAAGTTCAAGGCCTCAAATCGGGAGATGGTTGTCTGGCTAAAGTCATTGCCGTAGAGCTTCCCCATGGCCAAGCCCACGTCTCCCTGTAGGTCAATTGTAATAAAACATGGGTGGTATAATGCAGTTTAAAATTGCTGTCTGAACAGTACAACTGAAAAGAAACATTTTGGATTACCTGAGTAAAACCCAGTTTAATTCTCCTCTGTTTAAAGTTCTTGGCAAACTGCTCTAACTCCTCCAACTCATGGGCCTCCTCCACTAGAGGAACATCTATGCGCTTTGGTGTGGCTGGCACAGAAGCTGGCATAGCAGCTATCTTCCGTGTAGGTGTTGCTGCCTGTAAAAATATGATTTTATCTTGCAATACCAACACGCCCAAGTTCTCATGTTGGTAAAGGTGGCAAACTCAAAAAAGGAAAAACTGAAAAAAAAACTCGTTAAATCAAGGCATCAACTCACCTGTGTAGTTAGAGCAATGCTTGGCTGAGACTGCAGGATGGGGGCTTGACTTTGAGGTAGTTGTGTCAAAAGATTCTGGGCTTGAAGGAGCCCTGACAAAAAGAAGAAGAGAGAGAACATGACAAGGAGAAAGGGAATTGATGACTGCCAAATTCGGCATCACTGTTGTTCAGGGGAGTTTGCTATAATACAAAATTGTATTGGGAAAAAGTCCTTCAACAAATGAGTGTGCACTCTAAATTCTGTGAAAACTTTAAATGCATCACACTAGATGTCTGCAGAGAGCTTGATGTGTGTAGTTGCAGCTGGCACACGTTGAGGCAACATCTAAGAACCACGACTGGAGAAGCATTTTGCCTTGCAATTCAGTGTTTAATAGGGCTGCAACAACTAACTGATAAATCAATATCAATCAAATACAAAATTAGATGGAAACAATTTGAATTATCAACTGGTCTACTGTTTATTACATACCAAGACGGATAGATATTTTAGCTCTGACGTATGCAATCTGTTTGTCAGCCACACAAATTGAAGTGACTGCATGGAAAAAACTTGTAATTGAATTGTATAAATTCTGTTTAATTTAATTGCAATAGTTCAAGATATGTTTTGAAAATTCATTGCATTTGTTAATAAATATATACTCCTTAATTTCAGACCTGCAACACATTCCAGCATTACAAACATTGGGAAGGGGCTATTTAGTGCTAGTGAGTAAAAATAAAGATGTGATATTCAACAGGTGAGTCAAAAATTGTCAGGGTCTTTAATGAGATTCCGATTGTCTGGACTTCTAAAATTTCCTATCCATGATCAAATTGTCCTCACCAGCAACCCCTGTAGGTGGTCATCTGCTGGACAAATGATATTGTAGAATTGTTTTGCTAAAGCTCCAAATTGACCTAAATAAGTAATTATATTACATTTACATTACAAAAAAACTATGTTATTTACTTACCAGTCTGGGCTTGAGGTGATGGGGAGATAATAAACTGAGCAGGCTGTAGCTGTCCAGGTTGCACCAACAGAAACTGCTGCAGGTTAAGACCAGTAGGCTGCAGTTGCTGAAGGCAACCACATACAAAAGACAAAAATGAGAATAGAAAGAGAAAGAAGCTTTACAAACCTTCAGTCTCAGTAATTCAGAGTGGCAGTGAGAAACTTAAACTATACACAGTGAATAGATGAAACAGATAAAACTTTACATTATGATACGTCCTAAAATAAAAAGTGGAGGTGTGTGCGCTGTTTTATGTTGTTTAATGAGAGCTTCCTTTAACTGTAAATTTGTTTTACAGTGAAAATAGTGACACAACAGTTTATTATTATTATTATATTATTATTATTATACATTAAGCATATTTATAGAATGAGCACATTGCATACATTTGACCGCATCAGGAAAACGTTGGGACAATATGGAAACACAAAGTAGTGTCTTACATTTCCTTTTACTTGTTAGTTCATTGCAGATAATATGAACACAAAACATTTAATGTTTTGTCTGGTTAGCTTCATTTCATTTGTCTGTGGCCGTTTTGCTGCTTCAGTGCCTGGAAGACTTGCTGTGGTATATGGAACCATGAGTTCTGCTGTCTACCAAAAAATTTTGAAGGATAATGTCCGACCATCTGTTCGTGACCTCAAGCAGAAGCGCATTTAGTTTCTGCAGCAGGACAATGATCCAAGACTTGTGCGGCCTAGTCAAAGTCCTGAGCTGAATCCAGTTAAGATGCTGGTTTCATGACTGGCAAAAGGTAATTCATTCTAAGAAAAAAAACTAAAATGTGGCTGGAAATAACCAGTTCTGCAAAGATGAATATTTACATTTACATCATTTAGCAGACGCCCTTATCCAGAGCGACTTACAATTCATACAGTCTTACAATCCAAGCAACTGTGGGTTAAGGGCCTTGCTCAGGGACCCAACTGTGGAAGCTTGGCAGGGGTGGGATTTGAACCCTGAACCTTCTGGTCCTTAGTCCAGTACCTTAACCGCTAGGCCACCACAGTCCATAATAGTGTAGAATAGAATAGTGGCCCAATCAGTTATTAGGTTTAGGGGCAATCACTTTTTCACACAGACACTTGTTGTATTGACCATGTCTACATGCCTAACTGCAATGAGTTATAACCATGTGAATGTGATCTGCTGATTTGATATTTGTGTTAACTAGCAGATGACCAGGGGCATATCATAAAGTGGCCAGTGAGTGTATATGCTTTTAAAATGGCTCTTACAGATGCTATCTGGATGGGCTGTGAAAGAGGGATGTGTGAGATAGGTGTAGCAGCAGATGCTGAGATGTTGGCTCCAGTGGTGCTGCTCTGCTGGCCTACTGACTGCTGTTGCACAGCAGCTGCCAAGAACTGTTGAGCCTGCTGCAGAAACAACTGCTGCTGTGCTGAACTCAGGCTCATCTAAACAAAACATGAGATGGGAGAAGTAAAAATAAAAATCAGTCAGGCCATAGTCGACGATCAAACTCACAGATTTGTAACCGATTATTTGTGCTGCTGTCTTAATGAAAACGAAGAGACAGTAATAGCCTGCTGCTGTAAGCGTTCATACTCTAAGAACATAATTTGCAGATTCTGTATGTATAGTCATGAAAATGACTCACAATAAATGTGTTTTTATACAATTTCAAGGGGAAATATCTTGATAAAAATAAATTATTTTAAATTAAAATGCATTAGTTTTAGTAGTATTAAATGGTCTATACCCCCCACCCCCTTCTTAATAATTAAAACAAATTATAATAAGAAATTTAAATCTTTTAACAACAGGTGTTGTGACTGGTCAAACAATAAAGGTTTAGCATGAGTATTGTAAATGTAATTAATTTTATGCATGTCATAATTTGATGTTTTGTTTACTACACCATGGTCTGTGTTGAGCACTGGCCAAATACCATGGTTAAAGGTTTAAAAAGTGTTAGGCAAATGCTTGATTTAGAATGCAATATCAATAAGATGGCAGATAAAAATGAACTGTGATAAGAGATTAGGTTCACAGGTATAAAACTCACAGCTTTTATACATGCAAAGACTTAAAGTCAAAAACTCCGGGTGAAAAAAACAGCCTTGATTTATTCTACTCACATTTGTAAAACGAGAGCATTACGCTGAGTAAATACACTCTGCATAGATTTGCATATTCTTTTCCACCTGCTTCAGAATAGCTTCAGCAGGGTTTAATTAACATACCGCTCTAATACCATCACTAAAGCTTGTTTCTAAGAGATAATGAGTGCCAAGGCACTTTTGCAATAAATTACACTGACTTGCATCCGGGGACAAGGAATCTTTACTGTGAAAACTGAAGATGTTAGTGCCATGGTACGCTGCATTAGCATATTTCAACAAAGCAGTGCAAAAGGCATGTTGGAAAACAGTGTCAGTACAGGATTAAATGCCTAGCGTGTAAGAGAGAAAAATATCAGGACTTTTCTCCCCATTACCTGCTGAAACAAGGCTTGTGCCTGCATGTTGCTGATTGCACTTGTTGCTTGTCCATTTGGTTTCTGTTGTGAATCAAGCCCCTGTGTTTGAGAAACTATAAAGTAAAGAAGATAAAGTTATACGCCGTTCTCTTCAACGATAACAAATGAGACCGATACTTGTGATGTACCTTGGACTACGTGCATTCCATTCTCCATGGTACTTTTACTTGATTTTGTTGGAGAGCTTGTAGAATCTAAATTTGAAAACAAAATAACAGAAAGCATGTAAACAGCTGAGGTGATTTTAAAATCTCAGACAGTAAAAAAAAAAAAAAAAAAAATTGGGGCAATTTACAGCTCGTTAGCCACATTGGTATCATTGTCCCCATTCTAAGGGGATAAATTTATGAGAGGCCAACTGTGATCTGAGAATTTTAATGTCTCATCAGTAATACTACAAAAAAAAAAATAAAACAACAGCAAAAAGAACCTTGCATCTGAACACCAATATAATGCTTACAGGAAGAGTGAGTTTGCAGTAGGAAATTGCATCCATCTACAAGTACCACTGTAGTCCGGCCAATGTAATCATTCACACGATCATGTCTTTTTGTTTATATACAAAAAACAAACTAACTAAATTCAATTCCTATGGAAATTTGATCCTTCTACACCTCCAACATGGTTTAACCTAACAACACTAAACTTCTCTTAATTACTACTGGTCATAAGTACTTTCTACTACTAAAATGATGAATGGGAACGTAATTACAGAATGTTTTTTTCTTCCTTTAATCCTACAGTAAAATTCTTAACAAAAAAATGATTATTTTCCCTTTAGACTACATGTTAATTTCAGCAGTAAAGTACTTATGACCAGTATTAGAGTAGGTTGGTGTCCCTATGTCACTGCTTTAGTATATTAACCCATGTTAAGTTTTTTTTTACTTATAATAGTAAATGTTTTGCAGGGGGTTGTATTCTTAAGGTTACTTGTCACTTATTACTTAATCACCATAACTGAGTTTGCATCTCATTTGTGCAATCAAATAACCTTCTTTGACTTTTCATTTGCGATTCTGAACGCTTCATCTAAATCGCTTCATATTCAATTTGAAATAGCCCCTAATTTTTTTAAGCATTGTATAAGTAGCTTCAGAAATAAAGCTGTTTGGCAGATTCATTTACATGAAGTTCCAGAAAAAACAGAAACATTGCTAGGTGATTTGAATAGCAATATTTGGAAAGAATAATTCTAAAAGGGAACATATACATAAATAAGAAACAGTCCAACAGTCCAATCTGGAGAAATAGATGCATAAATAAAAGTTTGTTTAGCAAAGCGTATTCAACAACCATGCTTGTTACACATGATGATGTTAAGTTCAAGTCTTTCCTACAATAAAAATATAAACAAGTAAAATGTACATAGCTTAAGTTTCTACATATCTGTAAAAAGGAATAACATGATTATGCGGAAGACAAAAATAGAATGCAATTACACTTAATCTGTGTCTCAGATGGTACATGGGTATTGGATTATGTAATTGTAGACTACTGTTTATTTGTAAACTGTAGGAATTAGCTGCACTGACTGCCATGGCCGACTGCAATTGACAACTTCCTTAATATATGAAAGGTTGATTCAGATTTTCTTTCCTTCTAAGAATTATAAACCACAGCATAAAGCAAAACATTATAAAGAAATATAGCATGAGCTGTTTGCTTGTACTCTATTCTCTCACTAGGTTTAGCTTGTGGCTTTGGCCATGCAAATATCAAACACTTTTACATTTTTTCCAGTTAGTCCAAGTGTACAAGTACAAGCTAAGACGCTGAACTGTAACTCACCCTTTAAGTTTAAAAGGTACACGTGCACTGATTTCTGAATTAACGTTAGTCAAAGCACTGTGCTCTGTTTGTGGCTGTGTTTGTACGGCTATTGGCATCGGACGTGCACAAGTGTAGGCTAAACACCTTACATGTTCAAGTTCAGAAATTAATAAACATTTATTACCAAATTTCAAAAATCAAAATATGGGTTACACTGGTTCTCCTAAAACATAGGATCATTAAAATTGTAGGTTAAGGCGAAACATTAAAGTTCCAGTGACATTCTGGTGATTCGAATGGGTAAAGTACTTGAACTAGGGGTGGGCGATATTTCGAATATACTCGATGTATCGATGTATGCTATCTTTGAGATATAAAACAATATTATATCG
>JAUZSU010202328.1:0-11571 GCA_034780255.1 Parotocinclus maculicauda
ACCGGGACGGATCCCGTTTTTCCCAGCGGGACCAATGGGGGGAAGCGGGCGTTAGCCGCGTGAACGGACTGGGGCGGTTTTCGGTTTTGTCTTGTCTGTTTTAATAAATGTCTTGTGTTTTTTCTAAATGGTTGTCTGTCTGTGGATCTCAGGCTCCGGTTTTTAAATTCCAGGTGGGGGTTTTCCTGGAGATCTGGCAGGGATGTTCAGGATGCCCTCATTTGGGGAAACGTGTGGGGGGGGGGGGGGGTCCTGGAGATTTGGTGGGTTCCAGGAACGGACTCGCCTAGATCTCTGGGATTCCTCCCCGTTTCTGACACAAATAAACAAACTTTGTGCAATAATGCATTTTAATTATAGTTCTATATAAGCAGACAGAGTAGGTCTTCAGTGTAGTAGAGCTGTAAAATAGCTCCCATCAATCCACCCACCCATCCAGTCATACACCCATTGGGAACTAGCTGACAGTCAAACAAAATACATTGAAATGAGATTAAATACAGTATGCCTGCCCTCTCCTGGCCACCATTACTGCGTGGACCATAACCCCCCACATGTTACAATGTTGGCCTCACACTATTTCATTCATCTCTCAACAGACAGGAATTTGAGAACTTTAGTATTAACATAATAGTTACGATACAATAGAAATTGGTGCTCATAATGTGATAAAGAATTGAATAAACTGAAATACATTGCAGCATAAATAACTAAATAGTATATGTATATTGTTTAATGTCTTCATTGCCTTTAGTTTTGCCTTTATTATGTGCTTCTTTCTTCTGTGCCTTCCTCGCAATTGATACCAAATATACATTACTTAACTCAGTGTGTTGTGTTTTTATCAGTTTCTTGATATTTACCAGCAATGCGTTAAGGCCATTAAAATACCCTATATAACAATTAACCAATTATCCAAGGTCTGTATTGTGAGTCTAATATCAATTGCATTTCAGGTTTTTCTTATCATTAAAGTGACTCCTGGATTACTGCAGAGATGAAACACTTTGAAATGTTTTGTAATCCTTAGAAGAAGTAAATTGGCTGCCAGCAATAAGTCATCATTCATAATACTGGAACTAGGAGGTGTTTATTCAAATGTTGTATTTATTTATTGATTTGTGTGTGTGTTTTGGAGGGGGGGTATGGCTGATAGGTGTTTAGCCTGGCTGGTATGCTTCTTACAAAAAAACTTTAAATGGCAACCAACTGTGATATCCCACGAGGTTTTGAAACTCCCGGCTCTGGATGCTCTGAGCAGGTGTATGTCCAAGAGAAATGAAGGAGACTACACCAAAAAAGAAGTGAAGAAGATGTCAGAGAGATGTTTTTAGTGTGTGTCCATGGTAGATTTCGTACCTCACAACAGTGCTGACTACAATATGTATATGTAGACTGTGGTCTTATATACACTAAGACAGCTATTATAATCATTTCCTAGTATTCAAAATAAAAAAAAATCAGGCATTGCAGGTCAGTCTACATATGGATCATTTCTGTGGGTGTTTTTGTATGCATGTGTGCATTTCTGCTGCCTTCAGGCCACATGGGTAATCCCACTCCTCACATCCTCACAGTGTGTGTCTCGGGGCATGGCTCTGGGCTGGTTTTGCAGAGTGGATTCCAGAGAGACTTTGGCAAAAGCATCTCTTGGGGAAAATGGCTCCAGGAGACAGATTCTCTCTTTTTGCAATCCAAAAAGGTCCAATAATTCCCTTTCACATTATCCACCCTGCCTCTTTATTGAATACAAAGGACTTGGGGAGGGGGTTTTAATCTGGCCTGAGTTTCCTGTGGCATCAGTTTTCACAAGGTCAGGAGGTAGGTGGCCTGTCAACACCTCCTCATCTGCCTCTCACAGGTCATGTGACCCAGGCTGTCATATGCCACAGGAAGCAAACACCTCACATCCATAAGGGCTTGAAGAGAGTCTTATTTTCAGGTAATGCAATCAAATGTTTAGTTTTTTTGTGTTTTTTATTGTATAATTGCTTTTTACATTTCCTATGTCTTTTAATTTATTGCAAAAAGAACCCAGAATGTTTTGTCTGCTCAACATTATTTCATTTTGTTAAACATCTATTCCAGGTCTGCAACACATTACAAAAAAGCTGTGATAGGGCCAATTTAAGATCTAGTAATTAATTTTTAAAAATTTATATAATTATGTGATTTCAAACAGGTGATGTTAACAGGTGATTATAATCATGATGTGGGATGAAAACATTCAGGAAAGTTTGAGTCTCTAAGGAGCAATGATGGGCAGAGAATCTTCAGTTTGTCAACAAATGCATGAGAAAATTATTGAAATGTGTAAAAACACCATACGTCAAATATATATTGGAGGGAACTTACATATTTCTCACTCTACAGTCCGTAATAAAATTAAACAATTCAAGGACGCTGGACAAATTTGAAGATGAAGATCTGTGATTTCCAATCCCTCAGAAAACACTGCATCAAGAACAATCATTCATCAATATCTGATAGAGTCACATGGGCAAGGGATTAATTTGGCAAACCTTTATTAAGCACTACAATTAGAAGTTACATTATCAAATGCCACTTAAAACTTTATTGTGCATAAAAGGGGCCTCATGGTCAAGAAGCAGGATCGACTTCTCTGGGCTCTGAGGCATCTAGAAGGGACCATCTCAAAGTAGAAATGTGTATTGTGCTCAGGCCAATTAGTATTCCAGAGCTTTTCTCTAAGAAAGGTTTGTGCTCCAGACCACAGATGAAAAGGAATGTCCAGACTGTTACAGCAACAGTCCAAAATAAGTCCAATAAGTGCAAAAGCCAGGGTTATCTGTCATGTTATAGGGTTGGGACAGTGCCCTTGGCAAAGGTCATTTTCAGGTCTGTGATGGCAGCATTAGTGCAAAAAAGTGCATTGTGGGTTTAGAGCAACATTAACTCATTCAAGATGACATCTTTTCCAGGGCTGTCCATGCATTCATCAACAAGACAACGCAAAACAAGCCAAAAATACATGTAAGGAGCACTGCATATATTTTAGAATATAATAATACAATATACAAATGCAGGGTTTGGAGTACATGCTCATGCTGTGTGTATATGGAAGGATATGCAATCTGCAGAACTGAGCTCTTATCTGTGCTGCATTTTCCCATATTAAGCATTATGCATACAATTCAAACACACCCCAATAATATTTAAACCTCTTAAACATGTGATCTTGTGATCTGTATCAGTCTTGCTTTTTCTATCACTCTAGCGATTTACCCTTGATTTGTTAAAAAATTTAACAAATGCAGATATCTTTATATCATGTGAAAATTAAAGCCTGTGTCAGTATTTAAACACAAGAATTAAAATCTTTATCTTCAACAAACTAGCAAGGCCACATAAATGATGTAGTGTTTTCGGTTCAAATCAACCAATGGATGATAGTTTAATATTTCAGAATATAAAATTATCTTTATTACACTTTATTAGCTACCCAGATGGTCTTTTTTAGTCTGGATGTGACTAAATGTCTTAAGGATAACCCCTAGAAAGCAAGATAAATACTTGGGGTAATTCGTGTTATTTTGTAAATTGGTGCTGGCAGAGAGGGCTTTAAATAGAGTATTTTGTCAGAGCCTGTAAAAGAACAGTCTGGATCAGAAAGTGTTATTGATGCTGATGGTAAACTTGTGAAAACAGAGAAACAGAATAGGTTAAACCAAAGATGTAGATGCCTGTGAGTGCTTTGTTTACCAAAGGATTGCGGTAGACTGTGGGGTTAGGGTCATCATAACAACCCTGGATCAGAAAAAAAATCCAAGGTATTTACTCGTCTAACCATCTAAAAGAGTCAGCCAGCATCTATCTGAATCTGTGACTGAGAATTAAAACAAGCTATTGTAATGATTCTATATTGACGACGCTTTCATTTTCTAGTTATTTCACTGATTTTTGAAAGTCCAATGTTCAATATCTTTATAGTGGACATGATTTGAATATAAGGTTAGGCCAAGCATTTAATTTCTTGTGACAGACACTTCTACAAACATTGAGTGACATATTATTTAAACAGTGACATATGAGACAATAAAAAGGGTAAAGACCATGAATTCAAATTTTAAAAAGCTATTCGATTTTGTACTGTCATGCTGCAGATTCTACTACTGTAATTTAATACTGTAAGGTTTGGTTGGTAGCAATATAAAACTCTTTAAGTCTGAAGATTCATGCTCTGCCAGACTGTGCACAGGATGGACCCTATGCAATAGTCATAATGTATGTCATGTATGCCTGGTAACCTCCCTCCAATGATCAGTTCAGCAGACCCTGATCACTCTATCAAGTGCCTTCAGACTGAGAGAAGAGTTAACTGCCACACCGTGTGGTAACAAAGTCTGTCAGAATGCCCTGAATGGTGGATCTGTAAAAATGTGTAAGGAGAGAATTGTTCATGCCCAGCTTGATTAGCCTCCTTAAAAAGAAAAATGCAAATACCGACAATTTAAACTCGTATGAACAAACCAGTAAGTTAATTGGTTATGTGTAGACAGAATAATTGATGATGATTACAATTTCTACTTCAGTTTCATCAGTGTGAAATTGGGCTTGATAAATCATGCATTGCTTTCTGAAATCCACTATAATCTTCTTGTTTGATGACATTGAGGGAGAAGTTGTACTGTTGGCACCATTAAACAAGATCCTTGATCTCTTGTCGGCAGACCGGCTTATGTATGTGGCACAACATATGTTCAAAACATATGTAATGTGGCCCATTATGGTTGTGTCAACAGTGACTTCACATGGGGTTTCATGGATGTAATGTGACACGATCATGAAATTACAGTGAATATAGGTGGGGGAAAAGTACACAGGGACAACTCTGCTGAGGGGGACACCTGTACTATGGTCAGAGAGATTAGACTTTGTTGCCTAGTTTCACCACTTAGGGTTGATTGTTAGGAAGACTAAGACTCAGTTGCAGAGGGAAGAGTTGAGCCCCAGTTTCCTCATCAGTTTTGAGTTCAAACTATATTGAACACTAAATGAGCTATAATGAGCTAAAATCTATGAACAGCATTCTCACATGCAGTAGCTGATCCTCTCATCAAGTTGAGGTGTGTAATAGCATTGCAGTGGTGTCTTCTGTTAATCTGTTCAGGTTGTATAGACTAGACTACAGACCAAAACATCCAGGATTAGCACTCACCTTGCAACGATGGGCAGGGAAGAGGCGATATGCTGTTTGACAATCCAATCACGATTACTAAAAATAGTGCTTTGGGGTTATTGTCACGGGTCTAGGCCATGTGACTGGGGGGGGAAAGTTCATGACAGTCATTTATCCCCAAAGGTCAAGTATTATAAATCTTTAAAGTGAGTTTTGGCTCATTTTCCTGGTAGTATGACTATTCTACAAAAAGAACTAAACATGCATTTCCACTAGTGATCTCAGACTTTCGACCTTTGAAAATAGTACAGTATATACAGTGCAAATATAGCAACGCTATTATGGTCACATATAATAATTTCTGTATATTCATAAATATACTAAATAATCTTTAAATTGGTTAAATATAATCTTATTAAACAAACAAGACAAAATATTACAGTTCATCCCTTTTTACTAACAAAAGTGATCAAATATTACAGATCTGTAAGTGGCAAATTTTATGAACGTTTGCTTTCTGTATCAAGATAGTCAGCATTTATTTAGTTTATTAGGTATTTAAGGCAGTGACTTGAATATTTCAGAACATTAACTAAATTCTACTATTGTTTCATAGAACAACTTTGTGCTTAGGGTCATTATCCATTTAAAATTTCTGCTGTAATTCAGAAATCATTGTTCTATAAATGCTGACAATTCATATTGGCCCAGATGCCTAAACAGGACCAAACTCTAATATTGCTACTATTTAGGAAGGTAACAATGGTCTTGAGTTTCCTCTGTTTGTACATAATCTGTCTGACTGTAGATTGATGGTGTCCAAACTCCTTACAGATCATATTGTAGCCTTCTGAGATTTCTCCTTCAAAATAACTTCTAATAATAGATATTCTACACATGCTTTTGTTCTTTTGTTTTCAACAATGACCATTGCTCTCTCTTGAGCTCCCTGATACGTCGAGGTGTTATTATCCAAGCGTGCCTTTGTGTGTGCGTGTATTCTAATCATTATAAAATTCAAATATTTAATTATAGATGCCCCCCACAAGTATAGAACAGTGTGTTTGCGACAGTAATTTTATGTCAAAGGAGAGTCCCCACAATGATAGAAAGACTGTGTGTGTGTGTGTGTGTTTGTGTGTGCAAATGTCTTTAAAAAATCGACAACAAAAATTTCAAAAACTAAAGGACTTATTGAGGGTAAATGAAGGTGTAGCATGAATTAGCTACACAAATCATTATGTCAATAGAAAGTTAGCTTTACCAGGATTTATTGTATTTTTACATACTACATTTATATTTACATTTATATCATTTAGCAGACGCCCTTATCCAGAGCGACTTACAAGTTATACAGTCTTACAATCCAAGCAATTGTGGGTTAAGGGTCTTGCTCAAGGGCCCAACAGTAGCAGCTTGGCAGAGGTGGGATTTGAACCCTGGACCTATCATCATGTTATTAAAATGAGATAGTAAAATGTTTTCTATTTATTTCTAAATACCACTCAAAAAACCTTCACAATTCTCCTTACTTTTTTTCTTTTACAGTTGTTCTTGTGTTCCATTTGTGCTGTTTCAGACATACTGGGGATGATATCCTGGGATAGTGTGTTATGTCAACAATGACTATGATGTCTAAAAGTTAAGGTCATTGACACCTGGATAATACTACCTGGCTGCAGAGACAGTTCCAAAGGAGCAAGCAGAAAAGTGCATTTCTCTTTAAACATACCTGTCAGTAAAGTTTGTGAACCCCAAACCTCTCACTTACACCATGACCAAAACTGTGGAATGTGTCATGCTTTGCAGATATCGCCAACCACCAGTCTCTAGGAAGTCATTTTATAAAATTATGGAATATCAATGTGGAGATTCTTGCTTATTCACACACTAGAGCCTCAGTCAAACCAGATAGTTGTGGTGATATGGCCTGACTCACAGTCAACATTCCAATTAATCCTAAAAGTGTTTCCAGGATGATGTCAATGATTTGTACAGGCCAGTCTGTTTATACATCAAACTCAGCAAAATGATATATTAAATACTAAGCATGATAACTTTAGGCTTACATGTCTGCTCATCCGTGCATATGGGTTCAAGTCCAGATGGCACCTTGTAGCTGGGACAGACCTCACAAGCATAAACAATTGATTGTCTGAGAGGGTAGATTGGCTTGGGAATCACCCCAAGCATAGCAACTATAGGCCGTGTAATCCTGACTAAGAAAAAAAAAAACGTCCCTGAAGCTCTAACTTGGGTACCTGTAGCAAAACAAAAATAAGCTGGTTTTCTGGAGATCTTTCACTTTATAACTTAATGCCACTGAGTCATTCATTGCAACCAATTCAATAGCCAATTTACTGACAGGGGTTTATAGTTGTATACTACATGGCTGACTTACTCTATATACCTTTTATCATTAGGTGTGGCTGAAATATAGCAATCCACAAATTAGTAGACCCACACCTCATGTACCTTGGGTCTTTTTTTAACAGTACATTCTTAACAAGAGAAATTTATTATTTACCATAAAAGTATTCAAATAATTTAAATCATTATTTCACATCATACATGAATCCATTCATGCTTTCACACTCTTGTTCCATTGTTTTCAAGCATGACCATAGCTTTCCTTTTTATGCATGACCATAGCTGCCTCTTGATCTTCTTGATACTGTGAAGTCATTATCCAAGTGTATGCTTTCCCTCCTCCATCTCGTTCTGTCCACATGCCATTTTTCCACTCATCCTGTCAGCAGATGAAGGAGGGATGAGGCATACTGGGTCAGTCAGATGGAAGAATGGAAGGACAAAAGAAGTGTGTCATATGCCATCATGAGCATGTCTCTGTGTGTATGTGTGTGTGAGCACATTTGTTAGCTGAGTAGAAGATAGAGAGCTCAAAACATGCCATGATCAAAAGCTGTACCGTCATAATGATGGCACTGGCTGGATTGGCCTGTGTCTGCCCAGTTTTCTCCCATCAACTTCAAAGCCAACATTATTTAGCCCCTGTCTCACACAAACATACACATACAGAGCTCAAAAGCATGAGCAATAATATTGTGGAAGGAGGACTCTCTACCCCAATCCCAACATCACAACCCCAACAACTCTAAAATGAGTCAAACTCTAGGCCACTTGGGATTCGGTGTGTTTCATGTTTAAAGTTTTTCAGTGTTTCATGTTTTGGAAGTAATAGCTGTCTTAGGCTTCTTGGAATGACTGGTGTTATGTATCTGTTTATCATGTGGCTAGGTTAGCACTTCTTGTGAAATGTGGTCTGCATTTGAACCGAAGATACCTATGAGTGTTTGTGTCTATGAGTGTGTTTTTAACAGAAATAAGCCTGCAGACATGTGTATCGTTGAGGAAAACATTCAATTCAAGTTCTGCACACCCTGGCCCTTACATACAATTAACTTATTAATGTATTAATATAAAAGTTATAATGTATACATGTATTTGTAAAAGTATACGTCTTGTACCGTGCACTGTATGCAATCTTGTAATATGCTCAGCTAACAAGCTGTTACACTTAAAGTCAGATATATTTTATATTGTTTTTTTCAAGTTGTGTTTATTTGGATTATTTAATGTTGCGATCAGCGTAAGTAGTCATTACAGCAAGGTTACCTCAAGAATGGTAGGACTACCCACCAAGCAGCCCTCTTTCTATCAAAGTACCTTTACAAACGTCTAGTGGCAACACAGACAAGGGAAATCTTCTTTGGTAAGAACATTGAGTAAGAAAAAAGTACTTTGATGTACACATTAACAACATTACCAAATTTACTTTTTTAACTACAAAATATTGCTAAATTGGAAATATTCTCTCTTTTATAGGTGCTGAGAAACTGATTCATGCCCTTAAAACCTCATCGTTGGGCTACTGTACTGTTAGTTTAGAATGCTGCAGCCTGAGTGCTAATTAGAACAAGGACATTTGAACATATCAGTACATATCCACTTCTATGCTCTAAGCTATGAGCTGGTTACACTGGTTTACTTTCAAATATTTTGAGAAATATATATTTTTTTATTTCTTAATGAGTTTTATTGATTCATTAAGTGTAGATGAGGAACATTTTTGTCCCCGGCTGCAGTGATCTGAGTGGTCAGTCTTTCTTTTTGTAGTATTCTTCTTTTGCTTGAGTATCCCATGCACCCTGGAGACCAAGCACTAAGGCAACCATTGATGTTGGACATAGTTTATGCACCGTACTTTTGTGACTCAAAAGTGACTCTACAACATATGTTCCGCTTTGTTAATGCTTAATAAAGTTAAAATGGGATTGCATCATCTAGAATAATCTTTCATTGGACATTTAGAGATGATGAGTTGTAGCTAAGGTTGTGAGAAATATCTACGTTCCCCTGTATCATGAAAATTAGAGTCAATTACAAAATGTAAACATAAGTTTTGTTTTTAACACCTCAAAATTAGTTCAACTGTTTCCATGTCTGAACCAATTTGGCTGTAGACAAGTGCTACTAGTTAAATTCTATGTTGATTTCAAAATACTTCTTGTAACATATAAATCTCTACATGGCCTGGCCCCACACTATCTAAGTGAACTCTTAGAGATTTATAATCCAACTCGTGGTCTTTGCACACAATGTGCAGAACGTCTTTTGGTTCCTAGATTTTAAAAAGTCACAGCAGATGAAAGATATTATTGCATATACCCCGAGCCAAAATTTTCATAGGGTTTAGGTTTGACTTTAGACTGGGATACATGATACTGGTTCCTGGAGCTTGGATCTAAGATCATACGTGGCTTGCCTACATTGTCATGTTTTTGACTTTGGCCAGGAGTGTCCGTTGGGTTGTTTAATTGTTGCGGCCGTTGGTCCTTTTGATCTTTAGTTGTGCAGAGCCAGGGGTTCATCATCAGTTTTGTGGTGATCTGGATTTGTTGAGTTGTGTCTTCTTGCCCCTCAGTTTCATTAAATTGTACTAAATAGTGCTAATATGCATATTCCCTATCTACTGAAAATAATATAACCAGTGCAGAGCTGATGAAATGGGAGTAATAGACCTTTGAACGCTAAAGTACAGAAGGGTTCCATGTGAACAGCAGTCAAACACGGGTCAGTTGTAAAGGAATGGGTAAATGCAGTTTGAAATTCACCCCAGATGCCCAGCTTCTGCCACCCCCAGCCGATTGAAAGGGCACTAAATCCCAGAATACCAGTGTAGCTGAGATAGGTACAGTCAGGCGACTAGTACAGTAACAAAAACAAACCAACAGTGGCTCCAGAAATAGATAGATATATTTTCTTCATGGCTAAATCTTTTTTTTCTGCAGCTTAAATACAAAACTGACTTTGGTTCTAGTGTTTAAAATGATTTATTAAATGTTTAATGTCAGTGGACTCTAATGAAGATACAAAATAATTCATTAATTTCTTACCCACCTAATCATGGACAGGGTAAGGGAAGAACTGGTGCCTAGCTGGCAGAACAGGGTTCAACAAAGGAACAACCCTTCATAGAGACATCAGTAATGCATGAGGTTGTCTTGACTTTGATTGATGGCATTTGCATTTTCAACAGTAGCTGGTTTCTGTACTTATCAAATGTGTACGGATACCTTCTAGTCATCACTGACAATAGACAAAACACTCAATACCACACACCCAGCACTGTACCATGCCCGTATTTATAGCAGCTATCACACACCTGCCAATAAGGTGTCATAAAGTTCAGGAGAACAAAAACAAACAAACACGCACACACACACACACACACACACACAACCATACACACACACACACACACACACACACACAAACAAACACAAGTTTGAGTATGTAGGGGGTGTAAGAAAACAGCCTGGTTCTTTTTCCAGACACAACAATTGTCATTTAGATAAAAATGTTTTCTCCATAGTTTTCTTGTTCACATGTAATAGTATGCTTTTTTGAAGATAATTTGTCATGCACTATGCAACCAGTGTATTCATTATTGATCAGTGCTCTCATGGTGGACTCGTGAACATTAATATTAGCCGATGACTGAGATACCTTTTGTTACAGTGATCTTTTCTGCCTGACAATGGTCTGTAATTTTTTCAGTCTTTCTGACTGTGGATTGGTGGAGTCCAAACACTTTATAGATGATCTTTTAAACTTTATTAACCGGATGAGCATAACTAATTCTTTTTCTGAGCTCTTTAGTAATATCCTTTGTTCATGCCATTGATAGACTGCCTAAAAACGTGTGGTGCGATAAATCCCTGTCCTTTAAATATTACAGTGTGCCCATATGTACTGTGCTGTATGTCTAGTCACCCCATTGATTAAATACATCTCTAATTTCCCATTGAAAGTAACTGCCATTCCTAGACGTTCACATACAGTGCATCCGGAAAGTATTCACAGCGCTTCACTTTTTCCACATTTTGTTACGTTACAGCCTTATTCCA
>JAUZSU010202339.1:0-23210 GCA_034780255.1 Parotocinclus maculicauda
TGTGTGTGTGTGTGTGTGTGTGTGTGTGTGTGTGTGTGTGTGTGTGTGTATGTGTGTGTGTGTGTGTGTGTGTGTGTTTGTGTGTGTGTGTGTGTGTGTCTCATTACAAAATGGGCCAATGTTAGTTTTTTGCTCAACATTTGTTGTTTGACAATGGTATAATAACAATATATAACATGTTATTAATGATGGTCTCAATTTTCAAACTTGCAATTGTCACTCCATAATGATCCACTAAATTTAATTGCGGTCTTTGGAAGTATTAGCATTCCTCTTCATTGTGCTCGACCTTCCGAAGAAGTGGTTTCTTGGCTGCTACTTTTCAAAAAGACAATTCCTCATCAAGGTTCTTCAGACTATAGAAAGGCAACCATGGTATCCAAATGCTAATGCTTTAGTGTAATGGCAAGTCACACTAAATACTTACCACTGTAGTTTATATAAACTATTTTTCTTTTTTTTCTTTAGATTAACTTTTTCAGTTTTTTATTAGTGCATTCAAATTGTCTGTATTTTCTGCTTGTACTCTTGAGAAACTAAAAATATTAATCTATGGTCATTGCTATAACAATGATAAATCTAATCTATTTTGGACAGTACAGTAAATGTATGCATGCATGTATGAACACATTTTGGCATGTGGCAGATTCGTTTGTACTTAAAAACAAACAAACAATTAAATTGTATCTACAGATCTGATAAAACATTAAAACCCTGTACAGACCAAACACCACATTAAACTCTGGGATATTTCAGATTAATTCTCGTTGATTTGTGAGAGCAATGAATCCAAAATTCCATTGTTTATCCAAGGATGGACAATGACCTAGAAAGATTCCTGCATGCACTTTGTGTTAGTTGTTTCATTCTTGTTCCACAAGGTCACTGCTTTCCTCAGATAACAAACATAACTGTCAGGTGAGGCGAGATAATGCGTCCATAGCTTTAAACCTCGCTGCCGCTGCACCGCTCGGACCTACTGTGTTACATTTTCCTTCCAAAACAGGACGTTCCTCCTTTTATTGTCAGGCGCAACTCCTGAGCTGACATTAACCTACTAAAGCGGGCTTTGTTCTGGGTAACTGGAGAGCATTAGTAAGTGCTAAGTGTACACAGAGGTTAGTGTGAGTGAGGCGCTTGTGCGGTATGGCCGTGCCTTGCACTTTACGCACTGTGCCTGATTCACAACAATAGCACTTAATGCTTAAATTGGCTGCTACACATAGGCCTTTTCATCCACTTTCATTCATTCTTGGGGTAGATACTAGGATCTAAGAGGTTTATTTGTTTATATTGATGGTGTGGCAGTCAGTTCTTCTAATAATCAGATGTTCTTGAACATTTCACACACTACAATCTTTCACATCTTTCATCACAACCAACCTGTGTGTTCATAATCCAGTTTTTCTTTCTTTATAGCTGCACAACAGTTCTTTCTTTGCCCCAGTCTTGGTCTTGACTCAGACTTGGATTACTAAAAATCAGTCCCAAAAGGTCTAATCTTAGGTCGAACTCACTGCCACTGCTCGTTGTTTGAGCTGGGACCATAGCCATCAAGGGCTGTGGGCTGTTACTACATTTATAGCATTTAGCAGATGTTCTTATCCAGGGCGACTTCCAAAAGTGCTTTGTGTTCATCCTAATAGACCAAACCTCATGTTGGTACAAAATAATCAATTGCCTAAGAACACAATCCAACCAAATCCAGCTAGGATCTGATGTAGGTTGCCAAGAATTGTGTGTACAATGCATAAAACTAATATAGCTAATTATATTCAGGATATTTGAGTAATGAAATTAACTGAAGACCAACCACAGATTTCCCAAAGTACAGTCTTTATTCTGTGGGTGACACAAAGGTATAACTTACTGCTTAACTTGAGATTGAGTCCCATAAGTACCTTCTAGCAGGGTCAGACATCACACGGAGACATGACTGCTTGTTTATGAAGGTTTAGGAGAAATCTACCTGCACTGCAACTTTACTTGACCTTTACCCATACCCAAAAAAAAGTTCAAATAAGATTAAGGTGCATTTGCTTAGGTGTCTCTGTGGCAGTTTGCAAGCCCACCCACTGCAGTGTCATGGGTTAAAGTCTCTGTGGTGTTTTCAGGTTACGAGTCATGCAGGCACAATTGAGCATGCTTGATGGACAGGCAGGGGGGTTAACCCCTTAGCATTGCAACAGTGACGCCTCAGCGCGGCCGCCTAACAACTAACAGGAGTTTAGTCTGGGTACTCCTGTTTCCTCCCACATTTAAAGACACACAATAAACTAATTGGTCGTTATAGCCTCACATGGCAGCAAACTCTGCCCTTGACTCTGTCAAGTGCCCTGTAACCTTGTCCATGTACCAGACCTTGATCTCTTCCCTGTGACAGACCCAGTCACTGGGTTTCTATTGGGCTCTGTGTGCCCCATTCATACACCAGATCCTTCTCGTTGTTAATACAGTAGCTTTATAGGTTGGGTTTGAGGGCAAGTATTAGAGGGAATAGTCTAAAGAACACCAGCATTGCACTTTGAAGCTGTAGAAAGGCATGCTCAAAAGTAATTGATCTCTTTAATCGAGTGTCTGAGTGATCTAGCTTTATTTGAATCCTGAAATGCCCAAGTAATCTAACCGTAGTAAATGGATAAGAGTAACTATTTTGCCCAATTTTACACAAACTTATACGCAGGGTGCAGATTTCTTACTTGTTAAAAATAGGCAGTGTTCTATCAAAAATCATTGCTCTGGAGGTTTGTTTATGTGATTGCTCTTTACCCACGGCTGAATTTTACATCTGAATTCAGTTAAATGCTTCTAAATGCAACGTACAGGGTTCAAGAAGCCACCGATGATAAAGTCCTGCCCTGGCCTGTAAGTGTAGTTTGACGATTAAACAAAGAGTGAAGGAGAAAAGCAAAGAGGCTCCTATGTCCAGTGGAAGCCATCTATGGTCTGCAAGTTTCTAATTATGTGCTAATAGCCACTGAGGAGGTCATTTGGAGCCATTAGCAAACGCCTGTAGGTAGTTAACGGCCCACAGCATAACCCGGGCTCCTTAATGCTCCCACAGAGGCCATTGGCTCTCTGTCACCAAACGACAGACGCCTCATTACCGCGATTAGAAACCAATTGATAGGTAATAGTAAAATATGATGGCAAAGAAATATGGACAGATATGGAGGCCAGGTTAGGGGTGCAGGGATAGAAGCGGGGGGGTTTCACGTCCTCCTGAAGTGGATGTCAAGGAGAAACGAGCAAGTCAATACGATTTTAACGGCGCCCGACATGCACAGTCCTGAGATGGAGCCAGGAAAGCTGAAGTTCTAATGAAGTCTATGAGACTCTGATTAGGCAGCAGAAGCTGTCCGGTGCTAATTGTGGTGTGGTGTTTGTTTTTGTTTGCTCTACTCTTGGTCATGTGGAGAAGCTTTTCAGCCACACACACACACATACACACACACACACACACAGACACACACTGCCTTCTTTTTCTAAAACATATAAGACTAATTAGTTTAGCAAACCCACCCGGATATTTTAAGCATTCAGTAAGCATTATTAAATCCTGTATGCTGAACGTCGTTAGTGATCCATTTGAGTCAGATGTTTCCATTTAGGTATGTTTTTGCCAAGCCAGACATTGATTCAGATGATTTAAATTAGCATTGGTACAGTTATCAGTCATAGACGTTATACACGTCCTTCCGTTCATCAAGGGCCAGCACAGATGTGGCCGTAAAGAGTATGGGAACCCGACTCCGACCCTCATGGTCACGTCACACCGACATGATGAAAACCTAGAACTCGGCTCTAAATATTTGCCTCTGTAGTATTTTGTTGAATCATCATCAGGCTTTTCTCCAAACATGCACTCCTCCATAATCAAAGGAGAACGGAAAGGATACTCGGCTCGCTTTATGGAAGGCCCCCACAAAAGGGGCCAATACATCAAATGCTGATGAAAGTGCATAACATAAATATACCACACCATGTGTTTGTTATGTCAGTGCCCCTATTTAGTGGATGTCACACTTTAAAGGGTAATTGATGCAAATTTTTTAAGTGCGATCTTAAAAGTTTGGAGTTGAGCAGGCTTCGGAAAATCAGATTGTTTGAAATTGTGCTCACGCCCTTCTCATTAAATCAGTCACTGTGATACTTTGAGAACATTTCTTCATCAAAGACCTGGAACGGATTATAAGCAGAGAAACTCAATTTAAAAAGTAATGCATTTTTTTGTCCATATGAGAAAACCATTCGCTGTGTTTGCATAAAGATATATAAACCATCAGCTTGATTTAAGCTAAAATGCTTATGCAGACACTCTCTCTCTCTCTCTCACACACACAAACACACACACACGCACACACAGAGGCAGGGGTTTATACACAAGCCTCTCGGTTTGACTCGATATAAAAGGACTTGTTGCTTTGTCTGAAATGACATTTGTTTGAAATGTCAGGGTGGACGCTAAACGATTCTAAATAGCCATATCCAAGGTGCCAAGTCCACAGAGGGTAACAGCATCTTCATTTCTTTGAATAGTGAACAGTGCTGTGTCTGTTTTTGAGCTTCGCCGCCTTGGACCTGTCCCAAGCGTGGTGAAGAGACGAGTCCGCCACGACAGAGTTTTGAGACTTTATGACAACCATGACCGTTTTATTAGACCCACAGTGTGCCGTCAACCAATCAGTGTCATTATCCTCGGTAGAAGCCAAATAGATACACTTGATCTTTATGGTGTGCACTGCTGCTTGCTTGAAGCGTCGGGGTAAATGACCCGGATTCTTGATGTCCAATCTTATTGTTACGATCTATATACATATATAATGCAAACGCTTTTTGGATTTTTCTAAAGGAAAAGATAAAACAACCTCTGTAGGCTTCTTTTAATGCAAACACTAAAACATATTGGAAATATTTGGAACGTGCAAAAATTTCCAGATGATAGCGATGTTTGAGATCTCAGAACTTTTTGTTGTGTTTAAATTTGCTCCCTGCAGAGCTTGTTAATTTCTTTTAATTCAGGAAATAAACAAAGCATGCAACCAGGGGTGCCCAAACTTTTCATTAGCCTTTTTCATGATTTCATTATATGAATATCTGCATTGTTTGAACATTTTCAGTACTCACAACTGAAGTTCCTGGTTCTATAAAAATGGTAATTAGGATATATAAAACTTTGGGTAATCTTATTTGTCATTTGCTTTTAAGTAATGCATTTAAAAATACTTATAAATATTTTATTTGGTGATCTAATAACAACAAATAGGTGGGGTATTGTGTCTGAAGAAGGCCCCACATGCATTTTATGGTGCAGTGACGAGGCTAGAAGCTTGGTCACCTGGCTTGACCCCGTCCTACATAACGTCATCTCCTTAATGTTTTATGCAAAACTTCCACTAAACAGATTATCTAAATAATTTAGAGTAGGTTTGTTTTGTCTAAGCGGTGAAACTGATTACCCTAAATTTATACTATAGCTATAAAACAAATCTCAGTACATTAAACAGTTTGTTGCAATGGTTTTAAATGGCCGCTCTGAATCCCTATTTTATTGACTGGTATTCATGTGAAATCAGTACAGGCCTAAAACAAATGTGCCCCAAACTCTGTGGTTCTGCAAACAGTCACACAAACAATACATCTGCTATGCCCTTGGAAAAAAAATGCTGCCTGTCCAAACAATTAGTGCACATTGTGACATTGTTTCATTATGCATGCCGACTAATTTTCCTTTCCACTCTAGGACCGTTGTCCATGGGGGCTCGGTGTGCATAAACTTTTTCAACTCAAACTCACAGTCAGTAGGTCTAACACGTATGTGAGTGTGTTTGTGCAGAACAGGAATGTGTGTATGTGTTTCAAACTTATTAGTAGGAGACTGTATCTGGAAATAGACTTTATATACTATTGCTTATGTTCGCAATATAAGAGTGAGAAATGAACATCATATTAGTAAACAAGTCCGTTCATAGATTCGATTAGAAATGTGTGTATATATACATAAACATACTTAAACTGATTACTATGAACAGGAAAGTGCATTTACAGGTTATATATGTTATATATATAATATGTTTCAATTACACCTGTTTAAGTAATGTTGTTATTAGGCTAAAGGTCAGTGGAAAGAGCAGACCTGACTCTATAAATGGCCATTATCTTAATAAACAGACCAGTGTGCAGAGAAATTACTAGAATAGAAATTGTGAATAGAAAGTGTGCGTTCTTTGAAAATTATAAATGGTTGTGTTTATATAGTAAATTGGTGTCATGATAAATGAGCGATAGATGGATTGATTAATTAAAGTGGTGATTATCTATCTATATCAGAGTATATACATTAGAAAAATGTCAGGTGTTGGGAAATAGGTAATTGTGTATATACTATAGATATTAGGTTACACAGCCATGTACGGTACATGAAATAAGAAGAACTATATATGTTCTATATCCCAGGTAAAACAAGAAAGGGTCAATAAAATAGAATGGTGGATTTATAAAAATACAAAAACAAAAAAACAAATCACATGCACTTTTTTTTAGTTGTGTTAATTACGAAAATAATATAAAATTAGCAATATATTTACATAGGGAACGTCTAAAATATATTACACTATTAGATCTTAATTTAAAGATTTGTGTGAATGTTCTTTAGCCTTTTGGAGTAATATTGTTTGTTGTTGTTGTTGTTGAATGTTTGAACCAATTTACCAAATGCAGATCAAAATATAAAGACTTAACTATCAGAATTATTTACTTTAGATTCTTTAAGGACTATGTCATGCTCTGATTCATCTCAACCCAATACATTTTGTAGTTAGTCATGGAATTTTAAAAGGCTTTATTTTGGGCACACGCCCTGAATTCCTGAGTTTTAGACAAGAAACTGAGACTGCACCCCTGGGCCTCGTGGCCAAAGGGTGTGTAGTTCAATCTTTTTGTTTTTAATTAAATGTTTCCTAATTTTTGATAATTAGTGTAAAGTATTAACAAGTGACACTTCCTTTTTTTGCACTTTCTTCTCTTTCTTTTTTTTTTTTTTTGAAAAATGCTGTAAATTTGTTTGGCTTAAAACAAGCTCAAATTGCCACTATTGAAACACACAATTCTGGGAGAGAAAAAAAGGCTTCTAAAACTCAAATACAAAATTACAAATTGTGTGCATTGATTAGATATATGATGTATTTTACAGAATGCACAAAGATTTTGGGAACAGGTTTAGAGCATCTGACTTTCAAATGCATTGGTAGTCCATATATGACATCATAGCTATTAAAACATGATGCTGCGAAGCAATGAAATACAGAGGCTTGATTCGATGTGAAAGTCTGGGATTATCAAATAGAAATATGCTTTAGTATATGGACCTGTGTGCAAATATACAGTGTGAATGCATAAAGTAAAAAAAAATACAAATGATATTCATAACTTCCACAGCATATAGCATGAAGGCTTGAAAAATAAGCTTGATTTATATTTGACAAGTCATGTGTATAAATTGGAAATATTTACACCGGAGGCAAAAGGCTGAAGCCGTTTAATACACTTCGTTGTGAGATTTCAGATTTGATTAGTGTTTAGTATGTTCTTTTTTTGCTGTAATGACAGTGTGCACTACAACTTTATGGTCTCCCAGGTCAAATCAGTTGATCCCTGATCCCTGTGATCCAGCAAGATTCCGCAATATTCCAGTTAGCACAACAACATTGTGATGTTACTTCAAGTGCCACCATAAACACTTAATGGGGTTTAGGTCAGGTGACTGTGGAGGACAGTCCATAACAGTTGTCACTGCTTGATTTCTGGTCTGCAAGTAGATTTTAGGTATGTTTTAGGTCACTGTCCTGCTGCAGTTTGAATCCTCTATAGATCCAAACAACTTTATCGGTCTCAGACTTTGCCTCACAGTGTACATGTGTTGCTTTAAATAATTTTCGATGTATTTATATAATATATGATAATATGATGTAGATAACTCTATGAAATCAGTGTTATGTTTAGTTTGTTGCAGATTAAATCCAGGACAGACCGTTCATGTATATAAATATACTTTTAACCTGTTTGCTTCTGCCGATACCTAAAAGCAAGTGCACAAAGAAACATTAATTAATAAATAATCCAAGCTTAAATAAGTTAATTTTGATTTTCAGGATACTCTATGCATCATTCTCTCAGACTAGTTGGTGAAAATGCAGCCGGCTGGATCCCTCCCCCTCACTGCTGCACCTGTTGCAGATGTGGAGTCACGTGCGCTGCACATTTCTGCACTGGACAGGGACGCCCTTTTGATTCTCCATACGCCTTGATATTTGCAGAGACAAAAAATGATCAATCCTGAACACTGGCATTCCCAACACAGGTCCCAACGTGACATGTTTTCATTTATTTTTTTTACATTTCTTACTCTTTTGAAATTTGAAAGCCCGGTATTAGGCAAGGGTAATGAATCCAAATGTATCCGGAAATCAAACATTTCTAATTAATTAATGATACCATTAGGACTTCCTGGCACAGAATATCAACTATTAAAAAATGTGGAAATATCATTTAAGAATAAATCTGTTTTATTGTTATATGTTTGCATGTAAAAGTCCATATGGCAATTTCCTTTTGACCTGCTTTCTCATCGCTGATGCTTTGTCTGACCCGTCAATGATAAAGAATTACTTGACTTTGCTCTAACAAGTTCAAAAGAAGCTGAGAACGCACTGCTGATCCATGGAGAATGGAGCAAAAGAGCACCCCTGCCGCTCCCACTATCACTCCCATAGAGATAGTGATATTATTGATGGGATGGTTATGCTAATTTCTTTAGAGGCAAACTTTTATTTTGGAATTTGTTTGAGAAAAGGAATTGCATACACATCAAACTGGAAAATGCAGGATGAATTCCTAGCCATTGCACAAGCAGCATGAGAATAAGATTTTCAGAACTTAAATATATTTTGTATCGAATGAAAATACTAAGACGTCGATTCCTCTGAGCTGTTAATAATTAGCAATAATATATTTTAGAGAATTGGTGGTGTATACACTGAGGGATGTATTGGTCTAATACTGTGTCCATTCATCATATGCAGGGTATGCATGTGCACCAGATTAATTGTTTTTTTTATATTTTTTTTATGTAATACATCTGAATGACCTGCAGAAAGTCTCACCATAAGTTATTGCACAATTATGAAATATTTACCCCCTGTGTTCCAAATATTCACAGAAAACAAGTTTGGGCACTCCTAACCAAATTATTGATCATTCTCTTCAAAACACAGCCTTTGCACAAAAACCAACCTGAGCGTGAAATATTTGTGCATTTTAAAACCTACAACCAACAAGTTGAGTGCAAAAGTTTGAGCACCTTAAACAGGCCTTACTTGATTTTGCAGAAATGTGTCATGTAGAAGTTCCCTGCAGAGTTTGTGTTACAAACCTTTGCCCAAAGCTGAGTGGTTGATGCCAGTATGTGCCTCTATTGCATAACCCATAAGCTGTGATCTAGGTTTAAGTTGTTCACGCGTTATTGTGCTTTTTTAGGATTAGAACCATAACATGTTCGATTTGGGGGATAAAAGACCAAATCGGGTCAGTGCCTGGGTGTTCTAGGTGTTCTTTTGGGGGCACTGGGCTGACATGAGCAGAACAAGGCTCCTGTGTGCATAAATTCTGGAATCAGACTATCTGTAATTTTGGGTGACCATCCCTTCCCCCATTCCTCCTAACCTATTCACCTCCTATTCCTAATCCGTTCTGATTGTGAGATATTCTGAATAATTAATCAATCACTAACTGAAATCAGACTGGCATCACCGTTTGCCCTATTATCTATCCACCTTTCCTCATAATCCTGTCTGTCTCAAAAAGTCACATGCGCCACAAAAGCACCAGTCCAGAAGGATATTTTTTTATTAGGAATTCCAACCCGTTCCCATAATTACACCATCATTATATAATCCTACAACAAAGAGCCCATTGAAGGCAGCTTTTGTCCTCTGAATGTATAATTGTATTATTGTCTGCCTGTCTCCTGTCATATAGAAGCACAATCTATAGCATCTGCATCCTGGACCTCGGCCAGTCAGAGCTGAAGTTCAGCCCCAAACTTTTCTGTGCTCGTTTTTCTAAACTCACTTTTGCTTTCTTTCTTGCACCTGCGCCGCTATAAGGTGGTCCGGGTGGAAGTCTTTGAAAGTGGAGTTTTTTTTCTTTATTGTTAAAGCGAGAAACGTGATATGCTCTTTTGCGCCAGTTATTATATTTACGCGCACGCGTTTATGATCCGTCTTGCTTTAAAAACGGTGCTGAGCATGTGTAGGGGCTATACAGAATATTAATTCTGATCAGGGAGGGTGGGAAAAAGACACACTCACTCACACGCACACATACACACACACCCCGCGTTGTGCGTCCATAACGCTGCGACTGGCAACATAACTGCCTTATTTACATTAAACACGCCGCAAGGTTACAGTGCAGCGGAGCGCCGCGCTTTATCGCTCCGGACTTCTCTGACTGATGCTCATCCGCTTTACTCTCTCCTGGACTTTTTCTTTTTGGAACAGCTGCAACTTGGGACAGTTCGCCAGATAAAGGTAAGGGATCAGTGTTTTAAGCAGCTGTGGAGGCTCGGTGTTAATTCAAAGAAGCGCAAAAAGACGACGGATCCAATTAGGCGGAGTGTGAACAAACCGAGAGAGCCGATGTGACGCGGCTTTAATAAGAGTCTTTAGACCGGGACGGTTGGGGTCAATAACAGGCTGAGATGTTGCAAATGTTATCGGGGTGGGGGGGGGGAGATTAGGGATTATTTCCTGCGCAGGGGTGTAAGATCGTCTAGTCCGCGGGGTCGCCTTTCAGACTGGAGCACTGCGAATTAGACGACAATGGAGAGCTGCTCTTAAACGGCAAGCGCGTTTCACCTACCAGACAGAGGGAGCGCAAGGCGAGAGATGGAAATGCCTTGCGATGCCGGATGATATCTGTCAATAAACTCGTTTATCCAGAGAGGAAACCCGTTACGTTTAGCAAAGCGTCTTTTTTATTTAGTGTCAGAAGCGCGCGGGACGGTTTGATAGGGATTCCGGAGGCGGACGCTCCTAACAGGTCCGGAGCGCACTTTTCTCCCCTCTTTCACCAATCATGTGGGCCGCGCTTTAACGTTTCCATTCGAGCTTCATCGTTTGCTTAACAGCTAAAGGTAAGAAGTGCTGTTTTCTGATTTGGGATTATTCGCGTATTGGCTTCAAAGTGCAAATCTAAAATGCACTAGAATAAAAAAGACGGCCGAGACTTGGTGCGCGTGGTCATGCTGGCGAGTCTCTTAGACATAATGCCCGGGGAGCGATTGAAGAAGGCAGTACTAAACTCATCCGTGGTTGTCTGTCCCATTTGTTTTCCACCCTAACCCGTGTAGAGGAGAAGCAGGCTGCGCGTAAAAGTAACGCGTAGCCACACTTCGCTCGTGTCGCCTCGCCGCGCCGTGCAGCCGAGCCAAACTTTCAGGCTCAATCTCAGCTCGAAACTTTGTGGAGTTTGTCCCAAGCCCTCTCATATCCTCGGGGGAATGCGAGACTCGAAACTTGCCGTGTGTCGAAACTTTTGTGCGCCGACTTCGCCGGTGAGACCTGCCATTTTGTGCTCGGATCGAGCCGCTCAGGAAGGTGAATGCTCGGAGGGACGTGGTGGTGATGATGATGGCATTCAACAACCGAGGGGTAAATGCCATAGCAGGCTTTTCCCATCAGACGACAACGGGCACGTATCGGCGGAAAATGGAGATTTTTTTAACGACTGCCGAGGGCGTGTGCGCTTTGGGGAATATAGCGTTTTTTGTTTTTTTTTAGGAAAACCCAAAGTTATAAGAGAAGGGAAGCGCCGACCGAGCAGTGCCATGTGAACGGCATAAAAGATGACGTTTTAACTCCACGGCTTCTCACATCGTAAATTTTCTAGGCGTTGTGCATGTTGAATAAATGATGTGCACACGTTAGTACATTTAGATATATTTAATAACTTATACCAATAGATTGGATTTAGGAGGTGCAATAATCACCAGCGCGTAGCTGTTAGTGCACTGATAAATAATGGCATGATTATCACTCGGTCGTGCTTCTGGGGGATTTATTTAGAAATATTAACTATCCAGCACACTAACTGCAGGTGTCTCTTTCTGTCTTCACCCTGATGAGACACGTTTAGGGACAGAGAAAAGGGGCAGACCCATGTGGGCAAAAATAGTCAAGTTTTCTCGCCATACAATATTAAATATGAGTCACGTGTTTTTTTTCTTTATTTCTTTTTCTTTTTCCAATCCAAGTTGGACTACAGTAACAGGTACCATTTCCTCCGAGCATTATTTGTTAAAGGCCAGGAGCAGAGTGTTCAACAATGCAGTATAAATAACACCCTCATTGTTGCACTCTATTTAAGGTGGATAAATGTCTGTAACAGTGTCTGGGTGTCGACATTTTGCTTCAGCCCTGCTCCTTTTTTGATTTGACCCAAGTTTTTCACACGCAGAGGAAACCCTTAGCATGCATGGTTCCATGTGTGAGGTCAGCTTCAGTGTCACCCCTAAATATCACTGATGTTCAGGGTCGACCGCCACATAATCGTAGGGAAATGTTGATTGTGTGGCTTTGTGATAATCTGAAGTCTGAAATGAGGTTCAGCTCTGTCTATATACATACAATTAATGAAGTACTATTTATTTCTTAAAGTAGATTTAATGCTTTTACAATAACACGACCATATCATATTTTAAACAGATTAATTTGATTAAAATAAGTGCATATTCTTAGTTAGTTATAAAGCAATTCAATATTTCTCTTATAATTAATTAACAAGAATCTCGGTTCCCCTCGGTTTTTGTAAGCTTCCATCATTAGAAATCATTGAAATGCAGCGAAGACGGATGCGTCTTGTGAAAACGCTTTGCCAATGGAACCGATAGTGGTTCGACGGGGCTAAACAGACCAAGCCAATCCTGTCAAAATGTCTCCTCCCTGGCGTCTCTGCTCTCATTTACATACACGTCTTGCACCGTGTTGCGTGCTAGAACTTGGCAGCCGGCAGGAAATCCACCGTGTCCCCTGGTTTGCTCGGCGTCTGAAGGTGTGAGCCGTCCCTGGACGCCTGGATGATGCCACGGCTCGTTGTTAAACGGGGGGCAGGAACAAGTGTCCTGTTCTCATCTCTCTCTCTCTCTTTCTCCTTCTTTCTCGTTCTGTGTCTCCAGGCCTGTCAGTCTCCGGCTCAGCCGACTGGATCCAGGCTGGAGCCTCAGAGACATGATCAAACAGCCATTCCACACTTAAATGCTTCTCTGCTCCTTTTAATTGGAGGAAATTGTCTTCCAGATGCCCAGGCCTGAGCCGGGCTGCTCTGGTTGTGTGGGGTTATGTGGGGGGTTATTTAGGGAGACGGTGTGGCAGCAAGGCCGAGTCGATTAGGTATTAATTGATATGTGCTGTGGAGACTCCCCTCCTCTGAGACTCCAATCGCTAAGGCCTTTCCCCTAAGTGGCAGCAGAGTCCCTACACACCCAGAGAGCCATGTTTATTTGTTTGGGGTGCCTGCTCGGTGCTCGGGGGGTAACACGCTGTCACTAGGCTCTGCTCAGGCTTGTTAGTAACCTTGATTTACAAGGTTAAGTTAACTTTAGGGAAAAGCAGTAATATATCTAACTTAATTGCAAAAACAGCGTGAATTTCACCGCACCGCTTTCAGGGTAGGTTTGTGGACAATTGTTTTTTGACAGAACTGTTTGAGGTGGGATTGAGCAACGTGATGCGTTGCCACGCAGAAACTTATCTGAGGGAGGCAGTGCTTTTAGAGGCTGACACGATAATCCTATGCGGTCGTTTTTTAACACCGTTATTCCCCACAAGTATTGTCAGGAATATCATAGAAAAGCAATGGGATAGAATACTGGAATAACCCTGGATAAAGACTAATCATGGTTGGACTCATTATTATTGTTTTTTTTAATTTAATAAATATATTGCATAAAAAAATAGGTTGATGCAAAGGATGTGACATACAGATGTGACGTATAAAAAAATCAAACAAATAAAAACTGTTAACTAATATATTTTTGCTTAAGAATTTTCTGATAAAACCTGGCTGGATCAACAGTTATTTACTGTTTAACTGATTAAAAAATTTGGTAGAGCATTTAGAGTAGAGCATTTTCTGGAAAGTGTTGTTACCTTCTATTAATATCATTTATTTATATATTTAAGAAGATTATAAATATGTAGTGCATCTATAATGACTTAATAATTCATATAGAATGTGCTATTAATAAGAATGTAAAATTCAAATGATGGTTATTATTATTGCTACTACTTAATAATTATTAATGACAAATATGATGATTATTTTTGTTGTTTTTACTGTTTTCTTAATACATAAATAATTCATTAAGACAGAACAGTGGCACAGCCGGTAGCACTGATGTCGAATAGCTCCTCAGCCATGGCTTTTATCCTCTATGATTTTTGATCACTTCTATCTATGTAAGTGAAAATTGGCATGTTCTCCAGCTTCTTATCACTTTTTTTAAACATAAATAAGTGCATTGGACTGGCAGCTTGTCCAATATGCGTTCTTGTGCTGTTGTCCAGTTACAGGTCTCGGCTTGCGGACACTTTAATTATAAGCTTTGTTTGGTCGTCACTGGGATGTGATGTCAGGGGTTACATATTACATGGGTACATCAGTGGTCCTGAACAAGCATAGGTCATGTGACGGGCCTTAAGAGAGCGTAAAATATATGTACAAACGTGAAAGGAACCAGTTAAGGGAGCAAGATTTTGTTAGCTATATTTTTGAGATTGATGAATCAGATTCTATGAATAATAAGAAAACAAAATAATAATTATTATTACTTCAGGCAGTCCCAGTTTTTATTCTCTTCTTGTTGTGAGAATGTTCACACACTTTGCCATGTTGTCTCTACAAATTTGAAAGGTGTTATATAAGTTAGGGTGTGGTCCACTGGAGTCATTAGCAGAAAAGAAATCCTCTCAGCATTGTCTCACCGTCACACGGTTAGGACTGGTGTGCCTCGCGTTACTCTTTGGGCCTGTCTTTCTCAATTGATTAAGCTTGTAAGACCCATCATTCAATATCTGTCATGCGGAGCAGGAGACGCAGTTCATCATGTCATTGCATGCAGCACAGAAACGGGACTCAGTTTGTGACTACTGACAGTTGTCAACTTTTGTCTTTAGCAAATAATTATAGTCGAAAGAAGAACATTTAATGCTCTGTGTCATTTATTGTCATTTAAAGTTGAGTGCTGATTTGTCAGACAATCTGTATGTACAGAGAGAGAGAGAGAGAGAGAGAGAAAGAGAGAGAGAGAGAGCTAAAGAGAGGAAGTTTTTTGAGCAGCCTAATCACAGACATCAGTGTGTGATCTAAGAATAAAGAGTGCCCTGACAGATGAGGTGGTGACGAATGAGCTTGTCTCTACTGCCTCATGCCAGGGTGCCACCAGAAGGAGCGTCTGTCTGTCTGCTAAGAGAGAGAGAGAGGGAGAGAGAGAGATACGGAGGGGCCCGTGATAATACAGTGTGTTGTACCCCACCCCGAGGCACTTTCCATGAGGAGAATCTATCGAGTAACGCTGCTGTTCAGTAAGAGTGAGAAGTGCAGAATAAGCATGCATCACAGCAAACGCTAGCACGAGTGCAGATGACAAAGCCGAACAGATGTGTGCCCATGATTTGTATTCAACTTCCTTTTTTCACCCCTTGTCTGAATTCCCTCCTCTGAGACGGCAAACGAGAAATGATTGGCTAGAACTCTGACTTTACTTTCTTTATTCTTGTTTCATTCCTTTTGGTGTTCCTGTATTTTCCACTGTTCTTTTGAGTAAGTAGGGATATAAAGATGTTTGTCATAGAAACAGAAAGTAGATGAGATTGCACTTGTTGGATGGAAAAGAAACAGAATTTGCTTTTGGTGGCACATGATTCACTGGACCATCACAGAAGGACTCTGGGTGATGCCTTCTGGTTGGGTCAGGCATCTCATACAGTCATGACTGTATCTGAGGGAGGGGAGGTCAGTCAGGGGATTGTGGACATACATGCTGTCCAGGGAATGCTTATTTCTGTGAACTGTGTTCTATGAGGAGCCTGACCATAAAATGTGGATTAAAACATTGAAAACTAGACTACAACACTTAATAAAATAATCTGTTTAATTTTTTGTTGTGTTCCTGTGTTGTAATCTTTTGTCTCTTTCTTTCTGCATGTCTGTCTTTTCTTTTTTTTCCTTCTTTCTTTAATTAATTTTTTCTTTCTTTTTTCTCGTTCATACTCTCTGAGTTTTTTTGCTTTCTGCCTGTTTGTTTTTTTCTATATTTTTGATTTCTTCATTTGTCTTTTTTTCTCTGTAATTTTTCTCTCTCATTCATTTTTTCTGTTTGTTTATTTTTGTTCTTATCTCTTTTTTCTTTCTTTCTTTTTTTCTCTCTCAATGATTCATTGTTTCTATCCTTTATTTATTCTACCTGTTTGTTTGTTTTTGCTTTTCCTTCTGTTCACATGATTAAGTGAACAAAACTTATATATTTTATTTTATTCTGTTTTCATTCATTTCTATCATCCAAGGAATGAACGTAAAAATGTAGAATATAATTTTAAGTTCTTCCATTAGACAATGGCTATATGATCTCCTGATACATTCTCTGATTCTCTCTAGATTTCATCTTAGTACAAACACTGGCAGTTGCTAATTTGTCACTTATAGGAAACTGCTCCGAATAAACGGCAGTACAGGAGGGTTTTTTGTTTTGTTTTAGTTTGTTCACAATTAATTACATTGTGATTAATGTTTGAGCATAAGTCACTTAATCTTTTTTGTTTTCTCATTGCAGTTCTTTATTCTTAATTTGGTTATTTGTAATTCTATTTATTCTGTTTTAACTTTGCTATGGTTGAGAGAATGCAGCCTGGGTCTGAATGAGCTTATTAAAGGCAATAAGTACGTGATCACCTGATGCATGCCAGTATTTGACCTTACATTCTTCTCACAGAGCAAGATTTCTAAAAACGAGAAATCTTGCTGTTTATCCTCTAGACCTGGTAAAGAAATTTCTCAAATCCAAAACCTTTTGAGTGATGGCTGTTTTCTTCCTTGTTTTTTCTCCTTTCCATTTTTTTCCCTTTCTATTCGTTTTGTTAGTCAGCGAGTGTACGTTTGCAATCTGAAGGGGTTAATTGTGTAGTTCCTGATCACCTGATGCATTTACTGTTTGACCCTACATGCCATCTGGACCCCTCAAGATATTTGAATAGCTGAACAACTGGCTGTTGCTATGCTGAATTGTCTTTAAGTGGCACTTATTAGAATGAACAAAAAAATCAGACCACCTAACACTTTTAGGTGGTACGACTCAGAACGCTATTGTGAGGAATCTCGTTGTTGTAAATTCCTTAGAGCTTTTCTCGATGGCTGCGTTCTTACTGTGTGACCTAATGCTGCTGGCACTTTTGCAGTATAAGTGCTTTTATTTGATCTGTGAAAGTGACCCAAAATGAATGGAGCTTGATGGCAGCTCTTCTCCATCTGGCCTGTTTATGAGGAGGCGTGGTTTGGAGGAGCGTCCTCATGGCCTGAGAGCACACGCTCAGCCCCTCGGCTCAGTGGTCGACTCTATGTAGCCGCTTCAGTTTGCATAGCCTTGAGAGAGACAGCCACCAGATTTTGGCCTTGCACTTGATCCGCCTGACCTCGCCATGGTGTGGGTTGATCTGCTTGATTTTTGTGGTCGAATTTTTCCGATTTTTTTTGGACCTTTTATGTTGGATAATAAAATTTCACTCAAAGGCACTGGGTAAAGGGATGAACTGGAGCCGAGCTGGCAAGAAGCCCCAAATTACAGCCATGTCATCTCAGAGACAGGGGCTTTGTGCAACTATCTGTCAATCATGATGCTGTGCTAGTCTGAGTTCTTTTCAATGCTCTTAAAATATCAGCAAATGTCAGAGAGGCAGCAGATTCCTGGATTCCTATGCGGTAGTCCGTGTGTCCCAGGATAATAGAGAGCTTTAATGATGCCTCTTCTCCAGCCGTTTCCAGGTCGTGACCCTAGCAGGGGGTGCCCCTGGAGAAGATCCCCTCAAGGGATCTGCAACATGGCTGCTGGAGGAGTTAAAAAAGGGCCCCTGCACCTTTAATTATGATTAAGCGGTTTTCAGCGACGGACGGCGGTTTTTGCGGTTATGTCGCCTCGTAAATCTGCCCCTGTTGCCGTATATTGTGTTGAACTATTACTGTACAATATTATATTGCATATTCAACCGGCTCTTCAGGACCTCATTTGCATAATTGGATCTTTAATGAAACTTGCCTTGTGGAACAAAAAAAGGGAGAGGAGGGAGGAGAAGCATTTTGGAATTATAAAAAACCCCAATGAGTATTTATTGGGTAAAGTTGGCTTTAAGAAGGAGAAAAAAACATAAAATAGAGGCACATTGACCTGCGCTATAGACATGCCCTGCTTATACACACACACACACACACACACACACACACACACACACACACACACACACACACACACACACACACACACACACACAAGCACACACACATCAATGGCCGGGCTACAAATAGGATGAGAAGTGCTTCTGAAAGCTGTACATTCCCAGCCAGGTCTCACGGGTTATTACTACAATAGCTGGATTTCTTTAGCCTGGAGGATTTTGGGTTTGCTGTCTGCACTCATTCTCTGGACTTGTTACCAAGGGGAAGGTGGGCTCTTTGTAGGGGAATTGTGTTGATCGCCAGTCAGAATCCTTTTCACACAAATATTTTGACAGTTTTTAATAGCAAGCAGATTGTAATCCGGAACTGTGAAAATGTTCTATGATTTTTTTATTCTCACTTTATTTCTCTTTATGGTAACATGTCTATATGTTGGTGCTGGTTATCACTGTTACCTCACATTTCAGATATGTGGAGTTTACATGTTCTCCTTGTGTCTGTCTCCCAGGACTCTGGTTTCCATGTAAGAGTAATTGGAGTTTCCAAAGTGCCTTTAATGTGTGAGTGTGAGTGAGTATGTGCCCTATGACGGAATGGCACCCTGTCTAGGGTTGTTCGTGTCTTGTGCCCTGTGTCACAGGCTAGGCATCAGCTCTTCAGGATCACCCTGACTAGGATAAGCGGACAAGACAATGAGATATGACAATGTAAATAATGTCTTTCAATAGGCTGGACCGAACACCATTTTTTGAGCTCCAGCTACTCGTCACTGATTGGTAGCAAATAATTGCAGAATGTTTTTTATTTTATTTTATTATTTAGTATTATTTTAACATTTTCATTAAGTAAATCAGCCATTTAGTAGCCCAATGCCCTAGTTACCCCTGTAACCAGTCCAGCGACTAAGTGTAAGTTTTTTTATCCTTTAAAAAAATTACAGATGTGTCAGCTGCACATCCATGATGCAACCCTTCTGTTCCACATTCCAAAGTTGCTCTATTGGATTTGGATCTGGTTAGTGTGGAGACTTTTAATACAGTGAACTTATTATTGTGAGAACTGCCCTCACTGGATATGTTCTCTTTATCAGAACCTTCTCTGTAAACCTACCTATGATTGTGTGTGTGTGTGTGAAAATCCCAGTAGATCAACAGTTGTTGAATTCTCAAACCAGCCCGTCTAGCACCAATAACCATGGCATGCTCAAAGTCCCTTATATCGGTTTTCTTCTTCATTCTGATGTTCGATTTGAACAGCAGCTCGTCTTGATCATGTCTGCATGCACTGTTACAGCCATGTGATTGGCTGAATAGATATTCGCGCTACCAAGCACCTAACAAAGTGTCCCTAAGTGTACATGTCCAGATGTAGTTTATTTAAAGTTCCTGCACCGTGTTGCATGTGTTTCCCCGTAGAGTTTACCAACTGGGTGTCATGAATAAAGCTCTTACAGATCTGGACATGTGAGGCCTTTCTGGTAGTGTATATATTAGTTTAATCCTCCTTAGTTACTTCCATAACCACCGGGTGCGAGGTGGGAATCCAGCCCGGACAGTCTGGCATTCCATCACAGTGTCATAAACTCATTTGTTAATACTCACTTATCCAATTTAGGTATTCAATCCTCATATTGCACGTTTTTATAGAGTTGGGGTCTTAACAATAGAACATCTGGATGGACGTGTTGCATCCTGCCCCAAGTTGTTATAAGCGGTAAAGCTGTTTTACTTAGTTAATTGAACGGCAAAGGTTTTTTTCCCCCTCCACTAATGCAGGTGAAGGTTAAAATGCTGATAGTAGAGCTTTTAAACTGATGTAATAGCATGATTAATGAAATGTCACTCGTCCTGCCTTCGGAGCACCTATCATTGAAACGTGAAGGCTGCTGGAAGATGTATAAAACTGTGTAATGCTAGTCAGGGATTAGTATGGGCCGAGAAGAGGAGGAGGAGGAGGAAGGGGGTAGGGCAAGCAGGGTGATTCTGTTAATCAGGGAGCAAGCTTAAAAATGGATATTAGCTAAACGATGATGATTTATCCTTGAGGGAAGAGTGGGCTGGAGACTCTGGGGTGGTACTACTCTAGAAGCATGAGAGTGGATCATCTAGGAGGTTCACAGGTGGCTATTACAAAGATGTTAAGGAGAGAAGAGAGTAAGGACGAATTGAAAAGTGACTGGATGAGTGCTGTCATTAACCCTGGAAAGAAAATGGCTCTAATTCTTCCCCCTCCCTCTTTTTTTTACCTCCAGCTCATCGTTTGGGACACTTGCTCTGAAGATCTCCTGCTCTCTTACAGGTAGGACCCTGTTACTGTTAGATCCTTAGACTGTCTCTATTTATATCTTACTCACACACACGCACACGCACACACAGACACACACACACACACACACACAGACACACACACAGACACGTGGTCAGAGTGGTTGTACTGTTGATTCTCCCGGTAATGATGTCACAGCGATAGTGGAGGAGAGCAAATGTCTCCTGATTCCACCATTTAACGGCTGGCTGAATTGGCTGATAATGATAGCATTGGCGTCTCCAGCCGCACAGACAGACCAGACTCTGTGAATTAGTGAGAGAGCGGATGAGAGAGAGAGCTAAGCAATGCCAGAAAGAGTAAAAGATGGAGACGTTGTCATGAAGACCTCATGATGTACTTAACATATCGGCGCCATGCTCTTGAACAAACTGCTAGCGATGTGTGTGTGGCAGCGGTGATAGCAGTCAGCAAGATGACCGGCTGTCTGCAAAGCTCTTTAATGCTTCGCCACGTCTCGCTCTGAGCTTTGAAGTGAAAGACGAGGACATCGGGGTCAGATCTTTTCCATCCAGAACCGAATAAAATACAACTGAATAAGCTTGAGTAGAAGGGAATTGAATAGAGTATTAGAGAATATGCTCGGCGGGTGCGCCGCGAATTCGGTAGCACACCATCACAGACGGCAATCCAGAATTTACTGCCAGGTCAGGAGATTTAGACATGGCAATGACTGACCAGGAAAAAGTGGGTTTGAAATGTGAAAGATTTGATGGAATACATTCTAATAAAATTAAAAGTAATCCAGGTTCGAGCCCTGACCGTGATTGGCTTTTAGTGGGAGTAATTCCACCATAAAGTGTAATCAGTGACAGTTTTGTGTGTAAAGTAAATTCCAAAGGAGTTTGGAAGCAAAAGATTTGTGCAGGGTGGACGAAATGGTTAAACAAAGGGGGGAAAATAAATGAAATAAATAAATACATAAGTGTCTCATGATTTCTATGTTTTATACAATTTAAAAGTTGGGTTAGAGGTGGGCTGGTGTGTGTATGTTTGTTTAAAGAGTAATCCAAACTTAATACAATCCCTTGTTCAAACTTACAACTTTCCAAACTAAATCTTGTAAGGTAAAAGGGAAAGGATAGGGTACGGGGAACAGAAAACGGAACAGCTTTTATTTGTTTTATTTATTCACAACTTTCAGAATTTAAAATGCAACAAAATTCAAACTTCAAGTCAAGTAAGATTTATTTTTATAGTGCTTTTTAATTAATGTTTTTAACTTTTAATGCCTTAGACCAATCCCAAATTAGGCAAACATAAGGAGATAGTGACAAGGAAAAACTCCTGTGTTATAAGGAAGAAACCTGAGGACCAAGACGCAAAAAATATCCAACCTCCTTGGGTGGCTTAGATAATATATGCAGGAATGAAACTAAATATACTATCTAATTAGTAAGTTTATAGAAATAGTTTAAATAACAAGAAGCAAAGTAAATATTAATGAACAGAGAGAGCACAGAAACAGAGAGAAAATAGAATAATTAATGATTATGACTATAGTGAGGATACATCACAATATTGAATAAACTAACAAAAAAATTTGCGTAAGGACAGTATTTAGTCCGAGTTCACTCAATAATTTAAAGAAACCATAAGGTTAGAGTTGGGGGCGGGCTCAGTGGTCTTGCATTTCCGAGAACTTTGATTAGAAGAATATAAACATAATCCAAACACATCGAAATCATTTAATTAATTTCTTACACATTCTCCTCAAGGTTAGCGCTGCTGTTATCTATGACAATGTCCAAACAAATCGAAGAAAAAAAGAACCTTATTGCACATAATACACATTGTGCTGGTTAGCCAACTCAAACACACAAACTCAAACTAATATTATTACTTTGACAAATGTGTTTTGCATTTCAATTTATATTAAACGAGCATCAGCAGAATCATAACAGTCAATAATTCATTCAAAGCTTGACTTTTGTAACCACTGAGCATTTTTGACAGGTTTTTTCATTTACTTGACTCGTTCTTGCGTCTTTTGAGCGGATGCTTGTTTAAAAAAGCCAGTGTTTAACCACACATTTTAAAACCCCCATTTTTTTCTCTGCCTTGCCACGAGTCCTAATAGAGCATCAGTGTTTTTCTGGCAAAGCAAAAGTAAATAAGTAGGTCTGAATGTTAATGAACGTTCCAGGCTTTGAACACATGCTCTTCTGTAAGCTCTTCCCTCCTCACGCCACATTTCCCGGCCTGCTACTCTGCTCGAGCGCATCATGGTGCTAGCAGGGCTTAAGAACAAACATCAAGAGTATATATATTTATATATATATATATATATATATATATATAGTGTGTGTGTGTGTGTGTGTGTGTGTGTCTGTATATATATATATATATATATATATATATATATATATACTGAGACACAATAG
>JAUZSU010202340.1:0-11571 GCA_034780255.1 Parotocinclus maculicauda
TCGCCGCGCACGCGCACACATGGCGCTTTCGGGCGCGCGCCCACCTTAACAAGCAATGATCTCTGTAATCTTCTAATCTAAACCTCCTCAGATCTGAACTGGGTTTAATTATCTATAAATGAAGTTCGTTATTATATACGCCACAACATATGTAACTTATGTGTAAAATATCTTATCTTTTTATTATATCTATTTAAAAATGATACAAATGTCAATTTAAATTAGAAAGTGTTATATTTAAATAACACTTGTGTGATATGGTCAGCACAGCTGCCTCATAATAAGAAGGTTCCAGGTTCAATCCCAGGATGAAGGGTAGGTACTTTCCGTGTGGAGTCTCTCCGTGTCTGCGTGGGTTTATTCTGGGTACTCCAGTTTCCTCCCACAGTCCAAAGACATGTTAGGTTAATTGGTGTCTCTGAAGTGGACCTTAGTGTGTGACTGTTTGTGTGACAGTGTGTGTGCTCTATGATGGATTGGCACCCCGTCTAGGGTTGTTTCTGCTCTTGCGCCCAGAGTTGCAGGGTGGGTACCGGCTTGCCTCGACCCCATGTGGATTAAGCGGAAGATAATTGATGGACGGACTTTTAAATTTTGTTGTTTCCCATTGAAATATCATCAATGGCAGAGTAACAGTGTAATTTTAGTGTTAATTCACTTAATCTATTTAATGTTAATATGGATTTTTTATGAACATTTGTGCCCTCTGACTGACAAGCAGAGGGTATTCTAATAGTTTTTATTATTATGGCATTATAGTATGTAGTACAGAAACACCCCTGCCACTACCAGTAGGTGCATGGAATATGCACTGCTAGTAAAATCAAATGCAACAATTTAACATGATTTTGAAAGGTATACATTCAAAAAAGGCATCAAAGATGTGGAATTTAGGACAAGTATACAAATAGATTTCAGATGCTTTAAATAATCCTCAGAGTACCATTCAGAGAATTATTAAGAAGTGGGAAGTATATGGCACCAACAACACATTGTCAAATTAACTGACATCCAAGCACTATGTCTGGCATCAACAACAATAGGTTGCTTAAAAAGTGATGTCCTTGAGTGGACAACAGCTATGACATTAAATCCCAATAAGTGAGCAGTTTCCCCCGGGCAGGTATTATACTCTCCTGCAGATGCTGGGAATTCAGACAGCATCACCCTCAATCAGCCAATGGTCTAAGCATTTTGTTTTTGTTTTCCATTTTCAATACATTATTCAATAAAGGGCATGAACTATTCGGTACTTAAAATAGGCTTTGTGTTAATGGATTTGTCCAAGAGTAGGTTATTGCAAAAAGTGTGGTTAAAGTGTTTTAAGAAGGTTTAAGGTAGGCTATGATACACTCCCCAGGTTTGTGATAAAGCTCCATGGAGACAAACACCTTGTTGGTGAGTGAAGTCAACTGAGAATGGTCAGACAGGTTTGAACTGAACAGCTTACAGTAACAGTTACTAAACAGTAACACAGTAACAGCTACACAAAGCCACACCGTACAATTGTGGTGAACAGAAAAGCATCTGCATAGCAGATCAGACCCTTAGACAATACATTCTGCAACAGCAGAATCCATGTTGGCTTCCACTTTTGTTGGCCAGGAGCAGAAAGTTGCAGTCTGCACAAAAACACCTGAAGACTGAAACACAGAGTGTGGCGTGAGAATTTGTCACAAACTGTGTGAATCCATGGACCACGCCTGCCTTGTGTCTACAGTCCATTCTGATAGAGTTGGTGTAATAGTATGAGGAATGTTTTGTCCAGTCAGTCATCAAATGCCATAACCTTTAATTATTGTTGCTTACTGTCAGAAACAAATCAGTCACATGATAATTTCCCAAAAAGTTAATTTTATTGTATCCAAAAATTATGTAAAAATATAAATAAACATAAACAGACTTGATAAGTAATGGGCCCTTAAATGAGGTCAACAAATTGTACTCTACTTAAAACTGTCTAACAGAGCATAACCTGAACCCATGAACTTGTTGGATGCAGGTCAAACAGTGTAAAGACTTAAGTGACTTCATTATGACCTGAAGACTAGATAGGACTATCTACAAAATCACAAAAAATACCTCAAGGCTATCCTTATTGGTGAAGAGAAGACATTTTAAAGGCTGTTATTGATGGCTGTTATGATGGCTCATCAAATCAGCCATCTATTCACCTTTAAGCACAATTAATCGTAATAATTGTTCATAAAACTGAGGTTTAATTAGCTGGACCCAAGACTGTGAAAGACGGGTTGGCTACTTATATCCTAAATCTAGAGGGCTGTTCGGTAACGCCCAATCCAACTGTAAAAAAAACAAACATAGGTGTTACTTCTGGTTCAGATCTTGGAATGCACATGTGTGTACATAATATATGAGGAATATAACAATATATGGGAAATATAATGTGAGAACCTACACATCACCACATCAGAAAACCCATGCAGACAAGAGGGTGAGCAAGCAAACCCTCCTACAGTATTTAGTGGTGAGCACAATATGCATCTGGTGATTTTTCCTCTCTTGTAGTCTCTTAGTACCCAAAGCCTGCTTTATTTCGATCTGAATTATCTTAATAAATCTTAATTTGGTCACATAACAGCAGTTAAACATATACAGAAAAATACAGAAATAACATAAATAATACACCTACGAACAACTATACATACAGGCAGATAGAAAAAAAAACATTTGTTTAACAAATATGTTACCTGAAAAAAATACCTGTTATCTCTTTTTGCACAATATGTTTGCAAATGTGAAAGAAAAGTTATGAATATCTGGCATAATGCGTTTACATTATGAATAATTATTGTAATTATTGTGACAGTGAAAGTATGATGTTTGTAGGTTATTTAATGTCGCTCTTCATCATCAAACTCCATTTAGCAACAGACACAAAGTGACATCAACACTCAAGGTTATATCAAAATTGGTCACATTGGAGTAAACCCATGCAGACAGAAGGCATTTTTGTGAAACATGAACTGTAAAGATGTGAGTTATCCTCTCTTATAGTTCATATGGAATATGGATAAGCTGCATAGTAAGTATTTAATCTAAAATCCTTATGTAAGATATAAATTTGTGGCAAGATGTAGTATAACATATTGCAATGTGACTAACATTTTTGGTGTTTATTACTGCTACAGTGAGAAAAATGTTACATTGCTAGATAATGAGTGCAGTGAGTGGATCTCTGGTGTGATAATGTTTGTGTTCACAAATATACTTTCTTTTGAAACCATTATCTGCTAAACATTATAACCTGATATATTAGACCAATTTTCCGGAAAAGCAGCATCTTTGGGTTTATTACATTTTCCCGGTCTAATGTGAAAAGAAATATAGGCTATGGTGTGCTTTTCAGACTCTTTACCATTTGTCCCTTTAGAATCTGAAAATGATTGCTGACATTAGCCATATGGTGTTTTTTTTTTATTTAAAAAATAGTAAAAAAATACTTAATTACTTTATTTGTTATTTATCTAATTCAAAATTAAATTATTTATTACTTAGAGAGTTTAGACAAACCCCAAATAGTTGTTAATTTTAATCCATAAGAGGGAGGAATATTCTCCTAGTTTTAATTCAGCCCCAATGACAAAAAAAAAAAAAAAAAAAAAAAAAAAAAAAAAAAAAAAATATATATATATATATAAATAAGAATATATACAGCGAATGCTGTAGTCTAGATAAATGAGTCACCAGGGTTGTGCATAATAAACCCAACTGGATGTGTTTGAATATGCAAATAGTGTCCACACTTAGAAAATCATTTTCTGATACAAAATAGTGCTTAATGTGTAAACATATCAAATGAAATGTATTTTCCACTCTGTTAAAAAGTTGTGTTTTTGTGTTTTCATGTTGTGCTCAAAAAACTGCAAATTATTCCTTCAGATATATCTGGACTGAGTTAAAATTTAAATACCCCAAAGCTTCTTTTACATGCCTCGTTTTAATTACTATGAAAATTACTTGGGCTCCCCAAATGTGCTGTGTCACGTCAGGCTTCTCACAACAGTTTAAGTGTAATAGCAGTCTATGAATAGGTAAGATACGCGTATTGTAAAATGTAATTGCACTTACAAACCATGCTTGTTAGAACATTTCTACAAACAGATTCAATGTAAAAAGTCTTATAAGGTCAATCTATATTAGTTTAAGGGACAGAAAAGTCACAACTTTGTTGCCTATTGAAATTAGAAGACAAAAACTGTATATATACAGTCACCAAAATGGTTATTGTACTAACACACATAGAAAAAACACTGAATATACAAATATGTATATCCAAAAACATACATAAAGATTGCAACAAAGAATAGCACCAAGTGAAGAGGTAAGTTTTTGAGACAGGTCAAATGAAACATCTCAAAGACTCTATGAGAACGTTTTGATGGTTTGTCACTATAATGCTGAAACTGAAGCGGGGAACTGACTGCAGGCCAGTTTTAGTTGTATATACAGACAGTAATATGGTGAAGTAGCTCATTCAGGTTTTGAGTTGTCATACCATGAGGTAGGTTGAATGAAATAATTAATATTTTATATTGGTTCTGGCAGTCAGTTCCATTTATATGTGAGGGGATTGATTTAACTCACAGTTTTGTATGTTGAACTCACAGAGTTTTGGAATGTTGTAATCTGGTGTGAAGCATGAGGTAATGGAACTGTGAACTCATGCCACAGCAACTAAAGGACAGAGGCAAGATATGTTGCATGAGTGTTAGAATAATGTCATCTTATACACAAGTGGTTCCAAATCCTAATTCTAGGTAACCAATGACCTGCATCATGGTGTTCTAGCAGCTTTAATAGTGTCTATGTGTGTTCAGATTAACTGATTTTTGGGATCTTCATTATATTATGCAGTAGGTGTAGCCGTAACCAAAAATTAGGTAACATTTAAAAATTACATTAAACCCACCACTTATCATTGCTGCCCTTTTATTGTTTCTACTTTTTTTACTTCCTGATATAAATTAGTGCTTGAAAATGTATAAACCATTTATATTTTTCTATAATCCTACATAAATATCACCTAAAACATCATTAGAGATTTAGTCCTAAAACTAAATAAAGATAGCCTAATTGAACAAATAAACTAGGAATAATATACATTGTCATTTACTTTTTGAAGAAAATGATCCAACATTACATACTGTATCTGTGAGTATTAGCAAAGGTATGTGCACTTTATGATATATGAGTGATTTCAGTAAATGTAAGTATTTAGTGTGACCCCTTTCTGCAGCAATAACTGGAACATATCCTGTATCTGTTAACTGTTCATCAGCTTGGCGGTAATTCTACAAAATTTCTATTGGGATTAAGATAACCAAGATTAACATGGTCATTCAAAAACATATTTTTTTAAAACCATTTTTTTGGTAAAACTGACTTGTGTGTTTATGGTCGTTGTCTTGGTGCATATCCCACATTCCCTTGAGATTTGGTTCACAGGCATACTACCACCACCATGTTTCACAGATCTTTTTTTTCTGGAATGTTTTCCTTTCTAACGTGTTTTCCTTTATTCAGACATTACGCTTCTAACGCAAAAAAACGTTCTTTTGATACAGTTAGAAAAAGACGGTACTAGATGCCATTATAAGGGATCCCTAGCTAAAGAGCTGAGGTAAATTGATGGTTGTTATTGTTAGTGTGTGACTAACTCTACATTTTTATATGCATTTTCCTGTGTAGTGTCAGTGAACTGCTTTGTTCGCGGTGCGGTGCGAGATTTCGCATCGTTTATCGCTGCATTTATTGTTATATACTACTTTACTTTTAGAATTTATTTTGTTGCCCATTCATAGTGTCTAAAACACTGTTTATATGTCAGCGTCTTTCGTTTGCTTGCACAAGCCACTATTACACCAGCCATGAGCTTCGAATCCTGTATTGTTTTCAGAGCCGAATCTGGTTCATGAATTGACACTGCTAAATTAGCGTGTTCGCTTACATTTCTCTCACTCAGCACACTACCACGCTGGCATTGTTAGTCACGTCTTTCCTCGCACCTTATCTTGAATCCGAATGACCGGTAATATCCGATGAAAGGCCACTCACTTCCACGGTTCCCTACCCCAAGTGTCTCTCGGTAATGTACATGGCTTCCACCTTAGCTATACTGACTCAGTCCCCACTCTGGATCACTCTTGTTTTCTTTCCCCCTCACACTTTGTGTTTATATTTGTGTTTATACTTTTGTGCTTCTTTTGTTTTATTTTTTGTTATCCCTCATGCCAAAATATACGTATACGTACAGGGTGAGTCAAAAGACACAGGACTCCGTTTTATTTAAGAAACAAAAAGAAAAATGACATATACTCCAGCAAGTAATGGTTGAGGGGCTATGGTTTAGGCTATATTTGGAACATGGAACATCTTGAAATTCGCCATATTAAATCAAGGACAAGATTTTCCAATGGGAAGGTGGTCATGTAGCATATCAAAGAAGACCAGAATTGTCTCAGACAGTTAAGACAGTTAAGTTATCAGCACAGAAATTTCAATATTTTGTTGTTTGTCACAGGTAACTGGAGATGGAATTGAGGATTGTCTGGGGAACGCAGTTGCCATATCATATCCCCAGACTTCAACAACCGACAGCCAGAAAGACAGTCAATTTCAAACAGCACTGTTATATCCCTCCTAGCCAAATTAAGAGAAACTGGGACTGTGGATGACAAGCCACATAGTGGTTGTCTGAAGACCGCTACCGACAAAGAGACCTCAACAATGGTTTTGGCAGCCTTTGCGAAAAGTCCACATATTAGCGTAATCCTTTACAATGTCACAGGAGAGCCAGTAAATATCTGGCAGCACAGAATGCTAGGCGGGAACAACCCTAGGCAGGGCACTAATCCATTTTAGGGCACATATACTCACACACTCATACACACATTCACACAATAGAAACATTTGAGTGTAATCAGTTAACCTAATGAATATCTTAAGACTGTGAGAGGAAACTAGAAAATCCAGAATACACCCATGTGGGCACTGGGGAATACACCCATGTGGACCCAGGGTGTTCCACCTTCTCGCTGTGCTACCCACTGAGCCATCACACTGACCTGGATAATTTTCTTGGTAAATTTTAATAGAGGAAATGATAAACACACTTATCATTATAAGAGATGTGACTACAAGTAAGAGAAGGAACTGCTTTGGCCTCAAAGCATTAAAGATTAATCTTGATAGAAATGTTAATTATAATTATACAGAAACCCCACAATATAATTTACATTTCCAGCATTTAGCAGACGTCCTTATCCAGAGCGACTTACAACTCATAAAGTCTAAATTCAAGCAATAGTGGGTTAAGGGCCTTGCTTAAGGACCCAACTGTGGCAGCGTGGCAGAGGTGGGATTTAAACCCAAGACCATCAGGGACTGTGGTAGCCTAGCAGTTAAGGCACTGGACTCTGGACCTGAAGGTCCTGGATTCAAATCCCACCTCTGCCACAGTTGGGTCCCTAAGCAAGGCCCCTAACCCACCATTGCTTGAATTATAAGAACATATCAGTTGTAAGTTGCTCTGGATAAGGGCGTCTGCTAAATTCCGTAAATGTAAATGTAGGTCCATAGTCCTGTACTTTAACTGCTAGGCTACCACAGCCCCGTGGTAAAACTAACACTGTTAATAACAGGAAATCAAATCATGATACAGACTTAAAAGCCATAAATATATGTTTTGTAAAAAAAAGTGACACACAGCAAGTGAGGATGATGGGATCTGGGTTAAAATAGATTTATAAAAGTAATTTATTAAATTGTTAAGAAAAGAATTGCTTTGCCATTACTTCGTTCCAGTCAGAACAGCTGGTTACCTAAAACTGGATATACATTTGATTTGTTCTAGCCAGGAAAACTTTTAACACAACTGAATTCAAGCACATTCACCTTTATTGATAATAACACAGCATTTTGAAGAATGCATAAAGCATGTTGCAAGTTGTAGTTTGTGCTCCATGATACAAACAAGCAGTTTCATGCAAAACCAATTACCAATGTGCCGAATGTAGTTTTTAATTACATTCTCATAGATGAGCTTACAAAATAATGCAGCGTAAGCAGTTATTAACAGACCAAAAATATTCGCACTCAGTATCAATTATATTAGAATATTCTATGTTTCTAGAAATGTGAAAAATTCCAGATTCATTTTGCAACCAGATATCTGAATTCTGTGTGACATCATGTTGACTGAATGTGAATGCATAAACTGTGCAATGCTACATATTGGTCCAGGAATATAGGTGAAGTTCTCAGTCATTTTCCGGTTGTTCTTGGTCCATATAAAATGTCCTGTTTCTGGTTAAGCAGCTGTTTGCTTGCTGTTAGCTCTAAGGGTTTCAATGTCCTTGTTGCTTTAGGAATAAAAGAGTGTGGAGCAGACAGAGAGAAGACATACTAGGGAATCAGAACATGTGGAAAAAAAACTCAAAAAAGCACTAATCACTGGTTATGCGTAGGGTTGCCAGATGTCTGAATTTTAACCAGACTGTTCATATTTGATATTCAGAGCCAAACAGTCAAGTCTCATGCTGTAAATGTGTCTATTAATAAACCGTGTATCTAGCCTTACTACTTCCCTTTCATTTTTTGGGCCCCCTGGTCTGCTCACATATCGTAAACCTAGCCCCTGTGACCTAAGGAACTCTGAGGCTTGAAGACCTCCTGGAGAGGCAGAATCCAAGAAGAGAGGAAACTAAGACAGAATCTGGTCCAGTAGCAAGGCATTTAAGGCATCTAACCCTAACCCTACCCTCCAGAGACACAGATTCAAAACCAGGGTGTTAAAATAAGGTTGGAGCTGTATTTCATTTACAGTATTTAGCAGATGCCCTTATCCAGAGCGACTTACAAAAATGCTTTGTATTCTTCCGAGTAGACCAAATCCCATATTCGTACAAATTATACAAAAGCTTAAGAACACTATCCAATCAGAACCAGCTAGAATCTGATGTAGGTAAAATCAACACACAAGCAAAGTTATTTTATTATTATTTTTTTGCATTGTCAGATTTCACTTAAGTGCTGGGTGAAGAGGTCAGTTTTTAGTCCCTGCTTGAAGACAGCAAGAGACTCAGTGTAAGTTCATTCCGCCACCGCTTGTCTTCCTTTCATCTTACGAAGAGTATCCAGCTGAGCCAAATTCGTGTCTCTAAAGGTTACAAGGTACAGAGCGTGGTTAGCCTTTAGGTAAGTATTTCAAGTATCCGTAGGGTGTGAGGCAAGGGAAAGGCAACCCTGTTATGCCGGACAAACAGGACCAGTTCTGCTCAAGTCTCGTCTGTTCTTAATATTTTGCCAGCAGGTTTTTCCTTGCTCTCTAGGGCTGGGACTGCAACATGTGAGCAGACCAGGATTGTCCCCACGTGACATTAAGTTTATAGGTCTGTAATGTATTCACACTACACATTTCATTGATGTAATTTAATTTGGTTGTTTTTATAACTTTTACTCACCAGTAAATGTGATTTACTTTAGTAATGAAGATTTTGACAGAGCTGAAACCTGGCAACCCTAGATATAATAAAATATGAAAATTTGATTGTCAACACATTTGTATTAGGCAGTAAACATAGCTTACCTGAGGGGTACAAGTACAATGCCAGTGACAAGATTTAACTGCTCCACAATCCAGGGCCAGTTGGGGCCACTCAGCTATAGATCACAAAATATAAGACAGTTTGTTTTATGCTAATATCCAGTCACGACACAGGCAGAATTAAACTGTCATATGCAATCTCTTTGTGTAATTTTTTAATTAATATAATTGCACATAATATAACCAACTGTATGTGCTAAAGTAGGCTTAATGCACTCTTATGTGATGTCAGCAATATATCCATACATGTAAAATTCCAGTTGTTAAAAGTAAAATCTAGAACATGTAAACAAATAATGGTCAGCTGAATGGAATGCAGTTCAGTGAGACTGCTAGGGCAGAAATGGGATAAAATGCAAAAAAAAATGGTGTAAGAGAGCTCTTTTTATTATGGCCTTTAAATAAAACATAAATTACATTTAGAAAACCAATTTTTGATACCTGCGTTTTGAATAACATTGTCATAACTTTAGCACCTAAGTATAAATAAATTTTACAGTATGAGTCACACATGAGAGCTAAATTAATACAGCTGAAACACCTGAAATAATATCCACATTAAACAAATTAGGTAATGTTATTTTGCTAATTGAAAAAAGACACAATCCCACATAGACACTGTTCAGAAAATGTGGCTTCCTTAATTTTTTTCCATACTCGCCCCATTGATACACCAGGCCAAGTACATGCAGGATGTGCAAATTGTATTATTCTAATTTTCTCCAGGCCTGAGATATGATGATTAAAAAAACCTTTTAAAACACAGATATCGTAAGGTTCGGCAGTTACAAAAATGTACATTTTTGTGACCTCTTTAAGTTTGTTCCATACTCGCCCCACTGTAATTCTGCTCTTTGTTGTAGCTGTTATCCAGTTTGCATATGTTCTTCCTCATCGCAGCCCGAGTAGGGTACTCACTTTGAGAGGAGCAATTCTGGACCCAGAATTGTTTGTGTATATCATGTTCATGGTCCTCTGCAGAATGACAGCTTGATTCGTGAGATGTTTCAGGTAATCTGAGCTCTCTTGTGTCTTCTCATGGGCCTCGCCAACCTGAGAAACACCAGAGTCAATAATATGATGCAATACAGAAAAACTGTAATAAGCAACATGAATGTCTCACTCTGATCATATCATATTATATCATTAGGTAATTTGGCCAAACCAGGTTTAAATTGTCACACAATTTGAACTAAAGCTCAGTTTGTGATATTATAAAATAGTCTACATACTTTTCAAATTCAAATTGTTGGTAAAGAGTTACCTCACTTAAACTTGGCAAGGCGGCTGGGAAATGTATCCACATCTACGTCTACATTTAGGTATTTCCAGAATCTCATATGAATATGCCCCTCACATTTTTGTAACTATTTTATTATGTCTTTTCATGGGATATCACTATGACATGATATGATACAATGTAAAGTAGTCAGTCTACAGCTTATATAAGAATGTAAATTTGCTGTGCCCTCAAAATTACTCAACACACAGCCATTAATGTCTAAACCACTGGCAACAGGAGTGAGTACACCCCTAAGTGAAAATGGCCAAATTGTGACAAATTAGCCATTTCCCTCCCTGGTATCATGTAACTCTTTAGTTTTAAAACCTTAAAAAATTATTGTTATCAGAGTGGCAACTCTCAGAGGATCTGACAAAAAGAATTGTTGCTCTACATAAAGATGGTCTAGGCTATACGAAGATTGCAAACACACAAAGAGAGCTGCAGCACGGTGGCCAAGACCATACAGTGGTTTACCAACATAGGTTCCTCTCAGAACAGGCGTCACCATGGACAACCAAAGAAGCTCAGCATCATATCCAGAGGCTGACTTTTGAAAACAGACTTTGGCCAGCATTGCTACAGAGGTTAAAGGGATGGGGGGTCAGCCTGTCTGTGCTCAAACCATACCCCGCACACTGTATCAAATTGGTCTGCATGG
>JAUZSU010202351.1:0-11571 GCA_034780255.1 Parotocinclus maculicauda
CATACAATAAAGATCAGTCAGATGAAAGAAAATCAGTGAGTTAAGTTAAACCAGTTTATATAGTTATAGGTTAGACACTATACAGGTAGTGGGGGACACAAAGGAGTACTACTTGCAGTAGGACAGGACACATGTAGCAGAAAGTCATACACTTACAAAAAGTCCAGCGTGAACTAATGGACAAGCAATTCCACTACAGTTAGGGTGGTTACACACGTATGACGGACTTCCACTATTTAACTCTAACCTCTGCTCATATCTGATTTTAAGATAACAGTTTAAGGCCTTTGTTTTCTCGGATGGAACACACCTAGATTTGTCATTGGGTGCGTTCACATGCACATGGAATTGTCCAATTATTGCAATTGTTTGACAGGTTCTGTAAAACTATATAATACTCTTTTTCCACTGACCTTCATATCATGAATTATGAACTTTAGCATATATTACCTTTTTCAGTCTGTTCCATTTCCAAAAAGTGGTTTCTTGGCTTCTACCCTTCCAAAAACCTTTTATGATCAAGCTTTTTTGAACTGTAGAAGGATGACTTTGGCAACCCGATGAACCTTCACTTGTGTAAGAGGAGGTCAAACTAAACTTGCCACTGTAGCTTATAGAAACTTTAAAATACTGTACTGTTTTTCAAAACTACATACAAATTCTATTGTTTTTTGGTTGTATTCCAATAAAGAGACTAAAATACTTGAATATTGCTGCAAAAAGTTTTTGTAATTGTAATGGCCTAAGACTTTTAAACAGTACTGTATATTCTGGCTCTACTTTGACATCCAGTGATTTACATCATATTACTCCTGTGATGTTTACCCATTCCTCAAAGATTACAGTAGTTGAAAAGTCCAGAAATCTCTTGTTTATGAAAGTCTAAAGATAAATTAAAGACTGAAATGGCTTATTCTGCCGGGAACAAATGGAATTAAGTGCTTCTTCATAGGACTTCTTCTGCAATGTGTATTTTCATGCTGCCATCTCAAGTGTAAATGAGCTTTGCCAAGAGCATTGACACATGACCCTGGCACCCTGGATTTTGGACTTGCTGTTAATGGTCTAGATGATCCCCACTTAAGTTTAAGATTCAGAAACTCCATATTTTTAAGTCTAGGATAAGAACATTTCACCTTCTTTGCTCCTCAGTCTTTCATGGATACCCTTTTTTTACCAAATCATGATTACGATCACCTTTTCACATTAGCTGTTTGAAATTACATCATTGTTTCCACATTTATAGCTCTAAATTGACCTGTCTTTTTCGAAATGTTGCAGCCTGAAATGAGGTTAACCAGAAAAAAATGTCAGCGAAAACTAAGTCAAAGTAAATGTATGACACACTGAATCTTTTTTTGCTACAACCTGAAATTCAGGTCCATCAATAGGAAAAATGTGAGAATAAAGGGGTTTTGGAAAGAAACTTTTCAAGGTTCAGTACCAGTTAGGTTGACCAGAAGGATAAGGTTTCCCAGAAACTAGTCCCAGCTGCCACTGTGCCACTGTCGTGTCCTTGAGCATAGATTGTATCCTCTTTCCATTATGCTTTGGATAAGCGGGTCTGCTCACTCCTGTAGATGTACCAGAAGTGAAGATCCAATATACAGTGTACCCCCAGAATGCATTCCGCTTGAACAGGTTTTATGTACTACCACCTTCTGGGTAACTGCTTGTTTTAAATGTGAAGCCTGACTATCTGGTTTCTACAGAGGCATAAACTGGTTGCAGGTCATTTCCATGACCTGAATGACATACCCAAAATCTACACAGCCATAGTGTAACTACAGATGCACACTTGCTTTCTCTGGAGTTAAAGTAATCTATCCTTTTAAATTAATTTGAGTACATCCCACAATGGTTAGTGTCTTTATGATGTTCTGAAGTGGGTGCACTTATGTTCTAATGACGTAAAAGTGTGTTAGCGAGGCAGGTCATGCTGGCTTTCCAGAAAGGTGGGTGCAAAATCCTGCGCATGTCTGATACCGATGTTGCTTTAGCCGCATGTGGCATATGGGCTCCTTTAGTTAAACTGCGTACCGACAGCCAAGAAGTGAGTGTGTGTATGCTTACACATGATGGAGACACACACTAATCCTCTTACTCTGTGTGAGCTGTAATGCTCTGTCGGCTCATGCCTGCTGCTGCCAACCTCATCTACCCCCTGCCTACACAAACCTCACCCCCTTCCCCCACTGTACGCCTAGAGTTTGGTCGTAAAACAGAATATGAAGAAGTCCTTTTGTTTTCAGTACATGATGGGTTATTGTTTAGTTGAGAAGAAAGAACTCAAAGGTTTTCCCTTGAGGTGTGAACCTTTTTGACTTCCTTTAGTTTCTCGTATTGAGATGTCCTTGCACTTTGTTTTAAGGGTTATGCTGCTGGTTCAGCAATCAAGGCTTTAACAGGTTCATGTTGGTCCCCGACACAGGTGACATGTACATTTGTTACTGAAGTTAATTTCATAGCTGTCATGATTGTCGAGAGAGCAGATGATTATGAAGGCCTAACCAATTTCCCTACTACGCTTTGACTAGATGGCAATAAATGTTCTATGTACTTAAAGGAACAGTCTCGCAGTCTTGTGACATTATAACAAATGCTAGACTAGGTTTTAACTAGATCAAAAAAATTACCATATGATTCCAATTTTGGCCAAACTCAGATTTTCTTTGTCTAAGAATTATAAATAGAAGCTCCCAGAAACATTTTTGTTGAACATTTCTTTCAATGAAAACACCTTAATTGCTAAAGAAAGACAAAAGGGTCTGTTAACATGCCTGGCTCTTTAACCTCTTGGCTTAGTTTTGTCAAATTCTGCATATTTAGAGGTTTGATCCTGTTTTAAATGTCTTATTGAATTAATTGTTTCAAACGTTTCCGAAGTTTTCTCCACGGCTTATTTTTGCTATTTATATACTGCAAACACTATTCTCTGAAGAGCTTCCACGATAATGTCCATTTTCTGTTTTGGGGTGGTAAATATTAATGAATATTATCTTGTGTACTGTAATTGTAAATATTACAATACATTTCCCTAATTCATGCCTGGAAGAGGCTTACTGTATGTGGACCGTACCATTTCTCGTCTCAGCTCACCTCCATCATCGGTCGTGTCTTTTCTTCATTCTTTTTTTGTACAAGCCATAGAAGTATATTATATTAATGTGGCTGGATACTTAACTTTTAATACACATTACTTTCACAGTCCCACCAGAGTGCAGTAACTCCTCCATCACTTGGACAATAGGAGATGATGTGCCTCCAAGGATTTCCCACTGAGGACTAATTTTATAATCCATTTTGTTTCATAATTTAGTTTGTTTATTTTATTACTAATTTAAATTCTATTGATTTTAAATTATTTACCTTATTTTGCCATAATTTTATATACTTAAGTATTTATTTAATTAACATTTAGGCCACCCATGGAGGATGGGTCCCCCTGAGGTTTCTTCCTACCACTTTCAGGGAGTTTTTCCTTTTCACTGTCACCCTAGGCTTGCTCAATTTGGGATTGGCCTTTTAAGATAATGTAAAGCTGCTTTGAGACAATGCACCATCGTAAAAAGCGCTATATAAATAAATTTGAATTGAATTCTGTTTCTGAATTACATTGTCACCTGCATATGGATGAATGCTAACATCACCTAGTTTCTAACTTTTCTCTGAAGTTTAGCTGACTGTTAGTCTGCTCTTTTCATTTCCAGTGTTAGCTTGGCATTTCATTAGCAATATAAAATGTCAATTATTGCCTGATGTTAGCTAAAACCGGTACTCAGTTATGAGCAGTGAGGCAATGTAGGCTCTGTAGAGACGCATTCTGACAGCAATATAATATTCTTTATTTCATTTTAATAGTCATTAGTTTGGAAGTGTTGATTTAATTTTCTTTTGCCTCTTTGATATTAGCTTTTATAACATTCACAACCCCTTGTTTTCACTCAGGAATTCAGGGCTTTTACCTGGTTTTGGAGCTGAGCAATGTATCCATGTGTGCTGAAGACTAATTGTTTTAATTTAAATGTATGATTACTTTTTTTGACCTCGATTTGATTTGAATCAGAGTTAACATGAGCAAGTGGAAGCGCTATAAGGCACCACCAGAATTATCACTGCAATATTGGTACGCCATACCGGTCAAGTTTTGGATTTAAAAATGAGGGAAAGTTCCCCCCTCGCGCTTCGAGTCGTCCCACCAGCCCAACCGAGGTTCAGTATCCCTTACAAGTTTACAAGAAATTTAAAAACCACATGTGAACCACTTACAAACTACAATTAGATGATTAGAATCTGATAGACCTACCTTTGACACTGAAATACTCTGGACATTCCTACATATGTAATTATTATAATACAGCCTAAATAAAAACACAAGGGAATTGAAGCACATTTATTCATTTGACATATTTTCAGCATATATACACATCGCTTGTTTTAAAGTGAAACGCATTTAATTTTCATTACACCTTTTTCGTGTCATGTTCACTCGTGGTTCTCTGGCATTCACTAATTTATTATACAGAGCTACTGCAGACTTTGCATCCTTTAACAATTTTTTTTGGAAGGAGTGGATTTGGGGCGGGGCCAGAGTGGTTGATTTTATATGAGAGTAAAGCATAAACGGTGCTGTTGTCTAATGACATCCTATTTTCTGTAATAATCTATCACCAGTTCTCGTGAGGTTAGTGACATTTCAGTTTGAAGAGGCACAGGAATGTTTTTTAAAATTATAATATAATAAGAAAAATTTACAGAAAAATACTAATACAGTAGGACGGTGAGAATGAGGGGTAAAATACGGTAGTTTCCCGGCCAAAACGAGAGATTTGATAGGTATGCCATAGCGACAGTTGCAGTGCTTGGTGGAGGGCAGTGTTGTGATTTTCTGGCAGTAGGTGCTGATGCACTGAAGGCACTTTTTCATAGTTCTTAGAGCTATTGGGGGAAGTAGCCTTTCTTATGTGTTAAAAACCACAGAAATTGCGAGTTATTGTAATTCATATGGACACTTGAACTGGACAAAGTGAAGGCAGCATTGTCTAAGTTAAGCATGGTCTCAAAGCAGCTTTACAATGTTATATTATCTTGTCATATCTAAGGCCAATTCCAAATTAAGCAAGCCTACGGTGGCGGGGTCAAGGAATAACTTACGCATTATAAGGAAGAGACATTGAAGCTGACTCCCAAGGGACCCATCGTCCTCCCATTGCTATTAAACAGAAAACTGGAAGTTCAAATCCGACCTCTGCCCAAAATGCCACTCTTGGGCCCTTGAGCAAGGTCCTTAGCCCTTGCTGAATTGTACTTGAAACTACTCTGGGATGCTGAAAAAGATTGTGATAGTAATGAGGTGACCATCTTCACATTAAAGCCCATGGTTTTTAGTATAATGTCCCATTGCAATTAAACTATTGACCACAATGTATATGCGTAACCTATGGAAAAAAAAACATGTGACCGGCCTTGAGTGTGGTTGTGTGAAGGCTCAGACTACTGTGCACCATGAGCTTGTTAGCTCCTCTGTAGAGAGTGTGTGTTTAACGCTATGCTTGCCTTTTGTTCTGTGCAGGCCTGGCAGCTTGTGAGTGAAGCTCTGCTTTAATGGCAGGATCAGGGGAGCTGGTGTTGTGGCTGAAGCACAGCTCCTGTTATTTGAGAGAAAGTGGGAAGACGTGTGTGTGTCGTTCTTGGCGTGTGTGTGAGGGGGTTCCAGCCTTTGTACACTGGGCCTGTTTTTCAAAGCAGAGAACACTGGAAGCCATTGGGAGGCTCCTTTGACTTTAATCTTTCACTTGCCTTTGAAAATTATGGCCGAGGACTGCGCCTTGCTTCATTAAAAGACATGTTCGCGCATTTCTTGTGTAGTTTCAGCCAGGATTTTTTTGCTCTCTGTGCAGGTTCGGAACCCCCCACCATCCTTCCCCTATGCCCCAACTCACAGATAGACACACACACACACTAACCTTTCTCTCATCCCCGCTTTCGCCTGTATGTGATCATTATACCTCGTTAGAGGACGATCACTCACAGAATGATACATGTCACATCTCTGACTGTTGCACTTTTACAGTTTCAAATCAACATTGTTTCGTGGTTATGAGTACAAAGTTTGTAGTGCACCATTTGTATAAAAGGTGACATTATGATTGTGAAGTAGGACGTATTCTTTATAAAGCAGAGTATCTGACGTAAATGTAAAAAAGAACAAAATCTCTGCCATAAATGTTTAAATACTCATTTTCATGGTGAGTCTTTATTTGTTTATTTATCCTATGTGGGTGTGTCATTTTTTTTATCAATGAGTATATGAATGTGTGTGTTGTTAAGTCATGTGAAGATTAAACCATTTGAGCGAATGCAGGATTCAAACCACTTCAAAGTGGCATATTAACTATTTGTTGTAGAACAACTGTAACTTTTTAAGCCTTGTCTACAGCCTGAGCGCATAAGAAAATACACTTTTAAAACCAACAACCATGTCGCTGTCTCTTTAAAAGTGTGTGTGTAATGAGAGAGCTGTCTCACCTGAGCTTTGTTTGAGTCCAAGCACGGCTAATAAACGGTGACAGTAGCAAGGCAGGCGAGAGTGGGATCTCTCATAAGGGTTTTTTTCTCTCGACCGTCTCTCTGTGAAACATACATCACGAGTTGAGAGCTAACCCGGGCTGCTAGTCTCCTCAAAATGTCAAAATCAAAAAAGTGAAACACACTGTAGAGACGAGGAGAGGAGCAGGGCAACTGGCTTCCCAAAATACTCCAAAGCTCAGCAGCAGCAAAATGTGGGAGACATTTGCTGCTGTTATGATCCACTTTTATGGACAAATGCACAGTAAAAGCACAACTAAACTTTGAAGTGCGGTAATGGTGGCATTAGCTCTTTTTTATCCATATGAGCTATTACTGTCAGCTCAAAGAATATTAAACTGATAAAGTATTAACTGTATAACTCAACACGTTTGATGCTTTTTATTTCCTGTTATTGCCGTGATTTAAACCTTTTACCACATTAATTGCATAGCCCAGTTAATCATTATGCATGTGCTTTCAAGAAGGCTAATGCATTAATATTTTTAGAAGGCTCTTTAGGCAGTTCTGAAAATTCAGATAATTTCATAATACTCCAAATCTATCAGATACACTACAGCATATTTTGAGTTAGATCAAACCAACATCGTACCAGTGCTCACGGTGCAGTTAACATGGCAGGTAAAAAGTCTTAGAAACGTAAGAACCCAATTAAACTCAAAACATTAAAAACAAAGAGTAAAATTGTTTCATGAGGTAAAGCAAACTAAAAACTTAACTCGGAAAAACAATCTTCACACATTCTTTGCAAAAGCAGGACTGAAAGCACAGGGCAAAATAGATAAAGCAACAAGTGACAGGTGATAACAGCAACTAATTCATTACACATAACTAAGAATATGTATAACAACATATATGTACAGCATATGGAGGGGGAAAAGGGTCAGAATTAGGCTAACCATGTGAGTTCGTCCGGCTCCATTTGAACAGCCTTCTGAAGAAAATTTATTCACTTTATTCAATATCTGCTTATTAATTTAGATGCACAAACCCACACTGGGAAAATTTAGAGACACCAATAAAATGTGTTAGACCAAAAATGACTGTTTTAAAGTGGTATAATGATTTTCTACGCTGTATTTACTGTTAACCGTAAATATTACATTTATGTCCTATACTTGTTTCAGCGGCACAATGCCTCCGTGTTAGTGCCTCACAGATTTACCCTCCCTTGTTCAATCCTGACCTTGACCTCCGCTTTTGTGAAGTTTAATCCTAATGGGTTTACTCTGGTTTCTCTCCAACATCATTTGGGCATGGATCATTAGTGGTTCTAGAGTGCCCTTTGCATATGAGTGTGCGTAAGATTGTGCGAGTGTATGTTCCCTATGATGGTACCCTGTCTAGAGTTGTTCCTGCCTTGAGTCCTGTCCCAGCTAAGCACCGGCTTTCCTGCAAACCAGACCAGGATTAAACAGACAAGAAAATGAATTAATGAATGAATGAATGACTGAATTTTTCATGCTGTTTTGTGTTTGGACTAATGTTGCCCTGCTGTTGCCCTTAGGTAAAGGAAAACAATTTCTTTCAAATGTATGTAAGTATTATTGAGGACTAATTATAAAGAATAATTAACTTGATATCACAACATAGCAGGGTTTCAGCTTAGCATAATTTCTGGTCTCAAATTAAAAGTAAAAGACATATAAGAGACTAAATGCATCTTAATATGTTTCCTTCTTTGCCTTTGTACTATAGTAGAATTGCTGAATGTGCAATGGATCCACTGTGTGTGTTTCACCTGAAAAAGCCTCCAAATGTCAAGAATGAAGACTGTAAATGAGGAACATATAGAATCATTAGCACATGGTGAAGAGATCGGTTCAATAAGTATTAATCAATGCCTGTAGACATAAACAGTGACGATATGTGTGTGTGTGTGTGTGTGTGTGTGTGTGTGTGAGTGTGTGTAAGAGAAAGAGAGAGAGAGAGAGAGAGAAAGAGAAAGAGAGCGAGGACTGAGAGTGAGACGGTGTCAGTAATGAGCCCTTTTATAGGCTTTAATTTGGGAGCCTCCCCTGGGAGAGACTGATGAATGATTGCTCCCTCTCTCTCTCTCTCCCTCTCTCTCTCTCTCTCTCTCTCTCTCTCTCTCTCTCTCTCTGAGAGTCTTTCTCTTTCTGCAGTCTTTCTTATGTTACACAATAGTATTTTAACTCTTTATATCATTATCAGATGATGTTATTACATTCATTACCACATTTACACATTTTAGAGCATGTTGTGATCACTTCTCTTGCGTAATACTTAATACATAATTCATAATTCATTACAGTCTGTACAGATGTTTTATTGGCTTTGAAATCATGTTTAAAGTATAAGTAATGTACATCCCACATATATACAGTTCATTGCTGTATATAATAATTCTTACATTTGAAGTAAAGGTAAATGTATAAGAGTAAATAATAACCAAGAAAATACATACAGTCCATACTTGGATCCAGGCTGAATCAGTCCCATTGTCATGGTGTATGAAATCAAGCACCTTGCCATTACGCACATTTGTGAAAGAATGGGTCGTCCTAAAGAGCTTAGTGAATTTGAGTGGGGTATTGTAACCTCTGCAACAAGTCAATCTGTGAAATGTCTTCACTCCTAGATATTCCACGATAATCCCACTTTGAGCAGTATTGAAAATTGCAAGCTTCTAGGAACCACAGAAACAAAGCCATAAAGTCTCAGACCAAGTAAAGTTACAGGGTGCTGAGGAAGTTCTGTTCCAGCCCGACCCATCCCCAGTACACAAACAAGGTCCATAAAGGTATGGTTGGTTACCTTTTTGATGTAAGCCAGGCCCTCTCATCCAACATAAGTGTCTGATCGAACATATGCTCTTCTGTATAAGTGGGCGAAAATATCCACAGACACAGTTCAAATACTCGTTGAAACTCTTCCCAGAAAACTTGGAGCTTTTATCGCAGCAAAGGGGAATCACCTTCATATTAATGCCTATAGATTTAGAATCTGTCATTATATCTGTAGGTGTCCCTATACAGTTGGTTAAAAATTTTAATATTTCATAAAAATTTGCAGAACTTGTGTTTCCAAGCTTGTTCCCTGACAAGCATGTGTTTATTAGTAAATAAATAAACAAACAATTGAATTGTAAAATAAAACGTTAAATGTTAAGTTGTATGTACGTGTTGTTTCACTCTCAAAGCAGCGATGAGAGAAACATCCTACACTAACATTGTTCATCTTGCCTATGTGTGCTCTTTTAAAGCAGGGCATTTGGGACAAGATGAAAAGGCACTTTCCTCTGTTCAGCACCTGTTCACCTCCCTCATCCCCCCACACCCCTGCTTTGCTTCGCGTCACTGTGAATGTCAGAGAACGAACAAGAGAGCCATGAGTGAGGAGAAAAATATTGGTTTGGCTTTTTGCCTCCGGTTATGCTTTGCCTATTCTGTTTTCTTCTTTTCTTCTGTTCTGTGCTCTTTCTCCTTCTTCCTGATGGCTGTATGTCACTTGTAAATCACACCTCCAAGTAAACTCAAGCTCAAGGTGCCCCTGTGTAAACTTCTGATGTGTTTTTTGGAGAGCAGGGCAAGCTTGCACACTTCTTTACTCTAACAGAGAACAAACAATTGAACAGAGAGATGTATGAAGAAATGAAATATTGACCTACTCAGCATTATGAACAATCAGTACTATCACGTTTGAATTGATTTGAGAGTAAATGTCTTAAAGGGAGGATTATTGCAACATATTGCTTATGAAATATTTGCCACGTGTCATGTAATAGAAGCACATGGATACAGACAACTGTTCTTAGAGATCAACATCATGGAGCTGTACAAACCCAGTAAATAAAGTTCAGAGTTTTTATGGCAGTCTTTGAATCATGTTCACTTTATAGCAGCACTTTCTTAAGTTTGGTCCTCCTCAGTCCAGTGCTGAATAGGGATCACTGGACAGGGCATCAATGGAAAAAGAATGGAATGGAAAAAGTTATATACTGCCATATATAACTATTTTTTATAATAACACAATAAACAGGAAATTTGATGGTAGTGATCAAAATTATCTGAAAAATGGCTAAATGTGGCCTTTTCTTACACTTGAGCAATAGCAGCATCTTTATTGAGATGCCATGTTGACCCTTCTACAGTGTGAAGAAGCTTGATCAGGAATTTATTTTTTTAAAGGGTAGCAACCAAAATCAGCCAAACACTTTTTAGCAACCAAAAAAAACCTTTTTAACAGGGGCGATAAAGATATGCAAAAGCTTGCAAAGACTAGAATGAAGATCACTGGAAAAGAGTAATTCTATTATTAAGTAGCAAATCCAGGTTTGAAATTTTAGGGTCTAGTTGACAACAATATGGTTTACATGGTCATTATACTGTTGTCAAATTCAAATTCATTGGTGATCTCAGACTATTGCAGAGTACTGTAATGTACATGTTGTAACAAGGAGACAGCGTCTTCTCTCTCTCCTCCAAACTTTAACCAATTAGTCTAAGGTCTGACCTGTGCAGCATGACCACACATGCTATCTTGTTGGCACTGTTGCTGATTTGTGCATGATCCCGTGGTAGTTCTGGATCCAGTACAGAAACTCCATCTGCTTTTCTGATCAGCGACAAAGTGTTTTAATTACAGCCCATTGCACAACTCTTTATTTGCAGTGTTAACTTTACCATTAAACAAAACCTGATTCAAACTGGTATTATGTATTTCTAACATAGCTTACATTTAGCCTTCTCAATTTAGTAATTACATTTACAACAACAATTACCTATTTTACTACTATAGTATCTACACATATAACCAAAGAGTGGACGTTTACCTTGGTGTCCATAGATTCCATCCCTTTAGTCCCTGAAGTCTTACCTTCTCAAGCTCATTTAGGTATAGCACAGGTTGACTTGTGTGAAACTACATATCATAGAGTGGTTGTTAGGTGTGTGTGTGTGTGTGTGTGTGTGTGTGTGTGTGTGTGTGTGTGTGTGTGTGTGTGTGTGTGTCTATAAAACA
>JAUZSU010202362.1:0-11570 GCA_034780255.1 Parotocinclus maculicauda
CCAAGGCAAAGTCCTGAAAATAATCCAATAGAAATGTTGTGGAAGTGAGTGCTTCATTTAAAGAAACCCACCAACATCCTAGAGCTTTTCTGAAAGGAGGAACAGGCATACATTTCTCAATTTGCAGTACTGACTAATAGTCACCTTATACTGAAAGAAAAGAAAGCTTCACATACTTTTGCAACTCACTTATGCAATACTGGATCATTTCCCTCAATGAATTCTTTGGTTCAACACCAAACCTGATGGCTTTTCTTTTTTTTTTTTTACTACAAACAGCTACATCATTAGTTCACAGTCCCCTCCTCATTTTTTCTCTTTCTAAATTTTATATAGTTAATTACAATGTCTGTTGATGGTTTCAGTGTCATTTTTGCTCTTTAACTCCACACAATCAATTTATCTATTATTAATTAACTGAGAAATAAAATTTCATATCAATAGTGTGCTGCATGTTAACTGCCTATTGTAGATGTTTGATGTGTTTACAACCCTGGTGCTTTAATACAGTAATATATATATATATATATATATATATGTGTGTAATTGTTCTTCTGATGCAGCAACAGGAATACATATATCAGATTTTAGGATAGGATCTGTATTCAAATGGTGGACTTCAAACTTCAAAAATATCCTGTACATTCTAAAACTGCTCAGGTGGATTTTATTGTGTATCCATGACAGCTATTACTTTCCCCTTCATAAATGGCTTGTGTAAAGGTAATGAGCCACAGGGGATATTCAAATGAAGCTGTTAAGCTACAGTAATTGTATTGAGTTGCCGTGCATTATATCACTCAGACCTGTCAGGTATGTGTGATTTACAATGTGGCTGAGTGTCCCCAGAGCCATAGCTTTGGCTTACAGTAATGGGATTGGTAGGTATCAGCGGGGATGAGAGTAAAGCAGTGATGTGGATTACCTCATGCGGATATTTAATTTGCATGCAAATTACCTCTCTATTACCTTAAAGGTGGTGACATGATTAATTTCTGCCCTCTGTATAATTTTACAGTGAATGGTGTTTGATTACACCATTCTGGGCTCAACATAATCGCTGTGCAGCAAGCCACATATGTGGGTTCCCCATGTCTTGTCTAAATTTAACCCATTCCCGCTGAATTAGCACAGACATTTCCACGTTGACAGACTTTTCCATTACTGCTGCTGTAACGTGCATGAGCTAGCGGCGTCTGTCAAATCGGCAATAATACCTTCAAACTGAAAGGCAGGCAAATAATAAGCAAGATCTTCCACAGCATGTGATGGCAGTGGAACTGGAAGGTTCAGGAAAGAAAGAGTGTGTCTGATGTAGGCAGACAGAATCAAAGGTTACATCACTGTCTAGGCACCAGGTGGTTTCAATAGATGCTACGAGACAGTGCGTGTATTACCAGAACGACCTCTCAGACCCCGACCCTGCAGTACACTCTCTAGCCTACAGATCTTCCCTATTAAGACTATCAGAGTGACATTTCTGATAGAGAAGATAGCTAATATTTCCACAGCTGACAAGACGAGGTTATGATAATAAATAAGGTGCCTTAATTATGTCTAATAAAGATATCTTTGCTGAGGTATTTTCCATCCATCTGTCCCAGAAAGACTTAGAGGTAGATAATGCTTGGTAATGTGAGGACTGCATAATTAAAGCAGCTTCCACTCTTGATAAAGCCCAGAGACTTTTTCATGTTTAAGTCAACATGCCAGCCGGTGACTACAGCCCAGTGTCATGACAAATTAGTCAGTGGGTCATCACAATATGCAAATGAATGGAGGAAATATTCGAATCTACACACCACACCACAAAGCAGTGATTCATATTGTGATGTTCTGAGTTGTGCTCTATGTTTCATTAGCTTTCCCAAATTCAATTGGTCTCTAATGCAAAAACAACTCTGGTCAAAATAAAGTTCAAATCTGATTGAACATTTGTTTACAAAATGATTCTGATAGGGGGAACCCTACTTTGATTTTCTGTTATGGAAAAGTAAAAAATTATTTTAGCATATTTAAAAACCCGCCTACTTTTAAAATTGTCAGCATAGATTGCACTGTTCTCAGTCAATGTGCTCAAAGACTGTTATTGATTTTAACACTCTTCTCATCACCAAGTTCTCCAAGTTCAAGGAAACAGGCAGCGTGTTTTTATTAATCAAAAGTGCAAAACTACAACAACAGTTCACAATTTGAATAAATTATATGAATGTGATGCGTTTTTTAAATTCAAGTAAAGTTAGTCTAAAACTTAACACACCATAAGAATAAACTGGAAAAGTAAACAGAGATCAAAACTAAAGAGAAAAACTAAACTAAACCACAAGCTTACCGACAGAATTGGTAGAAGTAATAGTCTTAAACAACAGAAAACGCTACAGAATAACGTACGTTTAAACAATTACACAAAATAACCGTAGACAACATACTTGCATGAAAAACGTACTAATAATTCCACATTTAATTCTGCAAGCAAGAACAGAATAGAAAATATGTAAGGCTGTAGTAACTGCCACACAGTTTAAAACAATTAGCAGTACATTAATTACAGCAGTACAGTAAATATAGATAAATATGTTTATATGAATTATTAAATCAAATAACTAATAAATTTTACAACGCAGTTATTTTAGTTTACCGTTTTTGTTCATTAGTTATCCGGCCTTTTTACATGATTGTTGTAAGGAGAAGTGTTGTGATGAAAAACATATAAATAATGCTGAAAAAATAGATTTTAAAGGGTGTTAATTTTATGCAGAAAACTCTTTTATACTTTTCTCTTTATAAGCAATTCTTGGTTATACAGCTCTGGATAAAATTAAGAGAGCACTGCAAAATGATCAGTTTCTCTGGTATTTAAAGGTTATGTACAAAGGTTATGTACATTGTATGTGTTGGAGTAAAATGGATATTTTTGTGTTATTCTATGAATAAAAATATTTATTTGCAGAAATGACAGGAACATTATTCACAGTAAATGACAAGTGGTCCAATTTGATTAAGATTAAGTTAACTGTTAACAGAATTAATTAAATAATACACATTATAATAATAAGAAACTAAGATTCTGTTCATTTTTAACTAAACAAATCTAATGTTATAACTTAGGAAAGTGTGTGTGTGTGTGTGTGTGTGTGTGTGTGTGTGTGTGTGTGTGTGTGTGTGTGTGTGTGTGTGTGTGTGTGTGTGTTATTCTTGCAATATTTCTTTCCAGAATTGTATATTGTAAAATCTTTTTGGAACATAAGATATAAATTATATATTACACTTGGTGCAGAAGTTTATGGATTCTTACAGCCTGTGTGCTGACATTTTCAAGTCAAAGTTTAATTTATTACCATAATGCTTTTTACAACAAAGCATTGTTTCAAATCAGTTTACAGTGCTTACAATGGAGAAAGAACTCCAAGACAGTAGAGGCAAACCAGACTCCCAACAGTTTTTATTAATTATTTAAACAAAGAGAGGCTAAATATAAGAATTAAAAGAGAGAATATGTCACACAAAATTATTGATTTATTAAAGGTTAATGAATGTGCAGTAATATGTCATGTTTAAGTTTGTCAAGGGGTGCCCACACTTGCAAAAAAGGTCAGTAAAACTAACTAAGCCTTTACAATAATCCATATTAAGATATTTAGGAATTCAAGAAAAAGGATTAAGCTTAGACATGTTCAGCCTGTAAAAAGGATTGAACCATGGGTCCTTGGTTTCATATTTCCTTTCTTAACTGAACCAGTAAATTGACTGAGCTGAAGAGACATGACTCTTTCTCTTCACAGCTGTTACTTGAGCCCTGGTGGTTAGTTTTAATAAGCGTAGAAGTGTGTAAAATTTTAATAGTGACACAAGATGAACTGCAGTGTCAGTGTGTCAGAATTCTGAGGCTGAAGAGCTGACTATGATATAAAAACAAGCAGAATAGATCCACAGCATCATAGTCAGGTGGGGAACAGGTTTGTTTCAGTATGGAGGGGTCAGGTTTAGTCAGAATTTCACATATAAGCATTACATAGAATGAACTGAATTATGTTGCTGTTGGACTCAAAAACAAAAACATACAGAATCTGAGTGGACAGGCACTGTTAAGTTGGAGCTAATGTGTAATGTGTTGATTGTTTAGTGTGAGGTAGATGTGGGGCCTTCATATTAATATACATTGTTGAATAAATAAATAATCCTAAGAACAATATCTAGAGCATCAAAACACATACAAATAATAATACAGGTGCTTCCTAATGGGGATTTTACAATGGAAATATGCTATGAGAAATCCTTTGTGAGTTAAGTTTATTGGAAACGTAAGAGTTTGTTTGTATATATCATAGCATAACCATAATATGCTTAAAAAACTTGCACTAACCTGCAGTTGGGCAAAGCAATTAACCATCCATTATCTTCTGCTATATCCACACGGGGTCACGGGCCAGCCTGTGCCCACCCAGCAACTCTGGGTGACAAGGGCAGGAACAACCCTAGAGACCTCCCCATCATGGGGCAAACACACAGTCATGCACACAGTCACTAAGGGCCACTTTAGAGGCACCAGTTAACCTACCACACATGTCTTTGGACTGTGGGAGGTAACTGGAGGAAACCCACACAGACACAGTAAGGACATGTAGACTCCACACAGAAAGGACCCAGACCGCTCCACCCTGGGATTAAACCCGGGACCTTCTTGCTGTAAGGCAGTGGTGTTACCCACCGAGCCCCCGTGCTGCCCCACTATACTATACTATACTATACTATACTACATTTGTGTGGATGTTATGCTGACATGAATGACAATAAAGAGTTGCTGCAGCTAACCTGAACCTGAGAGAGGACCAGAAATTGGTCGTCACTAGTTAAAATTCCACGTTTTCCTATAATTGGAGGGACATTTGGTCCTCACAAGTATAGAAAGACACGTCTCACACTCACACACAGTCTCCCTGTACTCAAGCATACAAATACTCTCACATACTCTCACATACTCTCACATACAACCACAAAACCACCACTAAGGACTTCTGATATGGCAGACACACTCACTTTTCCTCACACACCTATTTGTGTCTCTTTAACCTTTTGAGTTTGCAACAGTCGTTTCATTACTGGTATAAACTGGCAACAGTGTAAAAATATTAACAAACTATTACATAGTTGAGAGCAACACAGAGTTCAAATAAAAACAGAGACTGTTATTCCCCCCCAAAAAAACAAAAACACAGCAGTACTAAAGCAGAATCCAATTATTCAGAGAATACATTTACAAGAAACTTAATATGCCATTAATAATGGGATGTTCAGTCAGAATAGAAAGTGTTCATGCATTCAGTTATGCAATTGAGGGCAATCCGAATCAAATGTCTATACGATTAAACAAGGTGGATAATCTTCTGAATAATGCATTAAATAGCTGAATATCAGTCACATAAAACTTCTGTATCAGATCACATTTCCAAGCCAATCATTACACTGCCAGGGGGAGGGCGGCACGGGGGCTCGGTGGGGTAGCACCGCTGCCTCACAGCAAGAAGGTCCCGGGTTCAATCCCAGGGTGGAGCCGCCTGGGTCCTTTCTGTGTCTGCGTAGGGGTTTTTCCTTGCCACTGTCGCCCTAGACTTGCTCAATTTGGGATTGGCCTTATAGGATGAGCTGCTTTGAGACAATGCTCCGTTGTAAAAAGCGCTATAGAAGTGAATTTGAATTTGTTTTACATCAGGTCCATAAGATCCTCTTGAGATCAACGCGGGCGTATTTGGAACGCTGTAATTGTCGAGGCAAAACTTTCAAGGCCAACGGACCACTGCGTAAACTGAAACTTTGCTCTGAAATATTCATAGACACTCATTAATCTCATTGCAGGCACGAGGTCTGAGCGGACGTGAGAAGCAAGCAACGTTTAACGCAAGCGTTTTCTTTTAAACAAGCAAATAAATAGAAGATAGAATCAGCAAACCAACGTCTTGCGGTTTACAAAGCGAAATGCCAGTCTGCCATTGAAGGGCGGGCAGATACGATCTGTTTAAACAGGTCAAAAGTGCAAGAATAAGTCAAGAAAACAGCGACCGGTACAAATAAGGCCGTGTGACCACTCTGCTGGACACAAATGACTACGGATATTTTTAAAAAGATTATGCGCTTTTTTCCCCTTGCAGAACGAGTTACTCACCATGCATGGAATTACTTGTTCATCTGGACCGTTCCTCTACCCCACACAGGCTGACGTCTCCGTTAACGAGCCAAGATTGTCAAAAGACCAGCTTCTTCCCAGAACCAATTATGAAACCTCAGGTATTTTTCCATATGTCTGCTCTTCTGGATTCCTAAAACTCAAAAACGAGCCGTGTTCTGTCTTTTCTTTGTACGAAGTCGTCCCCGGAGAGCACTCTGTGTGATACTGTCACAAGCCAAAGAGATTTCCCAGCAAATTTAAGGTCCCACCAGAAAACCTATTCCAATGGCTTCTACAACATCTTTGTTCCCGAACCACTGGAGACTTTTGCAGCACCGGCTCGAGCTGTCCCCAAGGAAGCACGGTCTGTTACAGACAGGGCACCTACAGGGTGAAGCGAGGTCCTCGAGCAGTGAATTAATCATACGATGCTCCTTTTTCAGTGGCCGGATCGAGTTGCCTGGCCTCTACTCTTACACGGCAGCTCCTTTTAAAGAACTGGGCACATTCAGGGTTCAAAACATCTCAAGACCTAGGTCCTTTAGAAAGTACCAAGCAACAATTAAAGCCTGGACGTACAACAAGCGCCCACTGAAGCAATTCTGAGGCTGAAAGGAGTCAAAGAACTCGTTTCTCGTCAAGTCAGAGAGCAAGCACCAACAACCGGCAATGAGAGAAAACTAAGAAGTCCTCATGACTCGGACAAACCATAGCAAGGCCAGATCAGACCTTAAATACAGAGCGTTGAATGTATTTCCACTTTCAGAGCGTGCGGACGTTATAAAGTTCAAAACTGCAGACGGGTTTCTGAGGAGAATGGATGGAAAATGTCAAAATAAGAGAGCAGCTCCACAAACATTTCCCACGTCAGACGTAGATAGGGGGCAGGGTAATTTAAGAAGTGCGGTATTAAGAAAGGCCGTGGCTGCCAAAACCGGTCAGCAATTATAGAGCTTAGGATTTGTGAGAAGTGAAGAGCTGAGTCTTGTGGCATGACTCAAAAGTGCTAGCCACTAATTTTAGCCTTTCCTTGTGGAAGTAACCGGGACAGCTCTACTATTAGCGCCTTGACGCCGCTCTTACTCACACCCTTGTGGAACCGCGGTCCGATTCGGACTGAATTCCTTAAACTAATAATAAAAAACTATAAGAACTTTGTCGAGGGACTGACTGAACTTGCAAATCCGAGGTGTTACTAGGACACCCTTGGGTGGGCGTTTGCCCGTATCGGGATTTTGAGAAGGGGGCAAAACGTATACGGTCAATTTTTAGGGAAATCCGGGACGGGTGACCCACGAAAAAAAAACCCATAAACCTTCGAGAAGCAGTTACAAGAAACAACGCTTTGAAACGGCTATAATGCTAATTATTCGGTTTGTACTCACGGGTAGATGCTCTGGGTGGGCAATGCTCACCCCAGCCCGCCCGTAGACACGCCCCTGCTGCAAGCTTGGGCGTTCCACAAGTTCCAGAGCTCAGTACCTATTAAGAATCTGAGGTCTATTAAAACCCATACAAGTTACCCAAATAATTTCGACACCCGCACAAATCCAGCCATCACAAACCAGAACTGAATAACCAAACTACTGTAGTAAGGCCCTCAACAAGATTGATTTCTTGACCCACGGCAGGAGTTACCCCCAAGTTAAAAGGATGACGTAATCCCTTACCTTATGGTTCGAACCGAAAGGCAGTATTTCCACATCAGATTCAACATGGCCAGAGCATCATTCATTCCATAATTCTGCAATAGAGTTTCTCGACTCAAGAGAGAAAGGCAAGGCATGAAAAGCTAGACCAGAGTATGAGGAACATGTATAGTTAGGAGTCAACCCCCTTCATACAAGCCTCTCCTACCCAGTCTTTCTCCACTTAACCACAAACAGAGTCTCATACTTGGAAAGCTCTGGAGAGAGAGAGAGAGAGAGAGAGAGAGAGAGAGAGAGAGAGAGAGAGAGAGAGAGATGACTTACTTATCCCAGTTTGAGTTACTGCAGCCATTGCGTCCGCTTAGCTCCCACTTTGTAGCCAAACCAGACCGTTTCCTTGTGGGAGGAGAAGATTCGCAGGGGCCCTGGGATTACTAAGTAAGGCAAGGCCAGCGGCTCAGCAAATCCCGGGCAGACCGTATCTACCGTCTATAAATCTAGACCAGACCTAGAGCGCTCTACGGATCTCTTTACAGACAAATTCTTTGTCTATACATTGAGGTCAAAGTCCTGTCACATTTTCCCACCTGTCCCATCTGCTGGGAGTCCCTGTGCACTCCCGTACGGACCAGGACCAGAGCCAAGATCAGGCTCGCCCTTAAAGCGGACACATGGTTTAAATTCAGAGTGTCGTAATGGAACAGAAGGGCTGAGCTGTGACTTTGGGTCTCTCTCAGATGTGTCTTGGTGGGCCACTCCTATCAACTGTCCATGAAGTCATTGTTTAGAGTAATGAAAAACTTGGCCACGGGCTAGGCAGAGCGTATTCACCTAGGGTAAACACCATGGGTGTTGTTAGGGGATGAGGGAGGACGTGTCCTAGGGGGGTGAAAAACGTCCCCGACAAATTCCTGCTTCATTTGATGTGTTTTCTTAGGGCTATTTTGTTGGATTTGGCTGGAATTGTTATTATTGGTCTGGTTATATTTTTTGTGTAGCATGTCCTGTGTAGACGGATACGAAGCGGAAGTGAAGGGAGCACAAAACCAGAATGAGATCTTGGACGTCAGGAGAGTGACTAAAAAGAAAACGGCAGGACGAGGACAAAAGGAAATAAAGCAGGTGTATGATGAGAGCAATATAAGGCAGAACACGCGATAGCGCAAGAGCACTATGAGGGACAGCTTCGGGACAGCTTGCAAAAAGCTATTGAAGTTCTGGAGGAACTTCAAACGCCGCTGCCCTCCCTCTGCGACGCCTTTAATGTTTCACAGCGTTCCTCGTGTAGAGGAATTGTAGCTCGAGGCAATAATCTGAAACCGTACACCCCCAAAGAAACAAAGAGCGAAGGGTGTGTTTCATACGCTCCAGCCACGCTCCCCAACGTCCTCCCCAGCGCTGGCCAATATCTCCGCGCATCTGAGAGGACCGGCCTACGTGTGGATCTGACAATGAAATCTACAGACTCGGGACAGATGGTAAATTGGATTTCCTTCACATCAGAGCTAATCTCGCCTTCTTTTTTAAAAAAAAATCGCTCTGCTATAGACAGAAGCACGAAAAAAAACGTTCTTCCAATTTTGTGTTACGCGGGTTTGCGGGTTTGCCAATTCCCTCAGCCGAGAAGGGTCACGGGCCAGCGCACACACACCTCGTGCGATACGGACGCGTCTCTGCAAATTAACAGTCGCGGGTTTCAGAGCCAAGTGTTTGAACTACAGAACATCAGCACCGATGCTCTGAAAACAACAACAAATACGAGTGATTATTCAGGGGAATTTAGTCAACTGAACCAAACTGCTCAGGTGTGCACACCCTATTCCCTGTTTGTGAGTCTGTATTCCACCTGGTCATGTCCTCTTGGTTCACCCTCATTAGCCTCCAAATTGCAAAGGAACACACACACACACACACACACACACACACATGTACACCCAAGTACTGGTACAGCTAGGTTTATGGGGACTGTGACACAGCGATTGCAGTTGCATAATAATGTTACTTCTAACCCTCAGCTCAAACTCGGTAACCAAAATAAAACTTTTGTCTCTATTTGAAATAAAGTCCCCGCTATGATAACCTGGTTTCTCTCTCTCTTAAACTTACAAACACACACACACACACACCTCACTATCCTTGTGGGGACTTAGCTAAATAACTTAGCCATACCGACACTAAAGCAGATCTTTCGACTGTTTTCGATTTTTTTAAGTTACTGCTTCTGTGGGTAAAAACAGTATTTCGCATATGAACCAGCAGAATGTCCCCACATGGTGAAAAACGGGCCGATTTTTTCATCCTGGTGAGGACATTTAGTCCCCATAATGTAATATAAACATGATTACAGACTGACTTGGCATACAGACATGACTTAAAGATAACCTCAAAACTTTTGTATTTATTTGAAATATTATATTACTATTATAACAAATACCTGGTTTTTCTCTCTCTCTCTCACACACACACACACACACACACACACACACACACACACGTCTCACTATCCTTGTGGGGACTTTCCTTTGACACTAATGTAGATCTTTTGACTCTTTACGATTTTGTTTTCCAGATATTTTCATCCTTGTAAGAACATTTAGTCCCCACAATGTATTATAAACATGATTACGGACTGACTCAGCATATAGACATGACTTTAAGATGACCTCAAACAACCTCAGTCACCAGAATGAAAACCTTTGGCTTTTTAAATTAAAGTTGCAGCTAGTGTAAACATGCAATTAAAGTTTGGGAGAGCCCACAAAATATAAAAAAAATACTAGATTTTCTTATTCTTCCGAAAACATACATACACCCCTCCCCACACCCACACACACACACTCCTATCCTTGTGGGGACGGTGCTCTACTACATTGATTACTGTTTTAAAATAACTAGAATCTAGAATTTCCTATCATTTTGAGGACATAGAGTCCCAACTAGTATAACAAACACATCTCTCTTGCTAGCTTGGAAAATGTGCATGTTTCCCTCCACACAAGTTAAATTCATTAAATCTAAAAATATTGCTCAGTTGAAAATACACTAAGTTTGATTCACTCTATAAATGTAAGCACTGAATCTAATAAAAACATCAAAGCCGCCAATACGGTCAGACGGTATCATTAGCTGGCTGGAGACTGGCTTGCACGGGGTTCTCCTGGATCCTTGTATAAGAATGTTGTCAGGGGACAACAAATACAAACAGATTTCTCTTGGTATTTTGGTAACACTCTCACTTTGTTTTAAAGCCTCTCACAACTCGTTTAATTCAATATACAAGGCCCAAACCGCCGGCTTCTGACCTTCTCAGGGCAGTATGGCTGTGTGAGCGTCACCTCATGATGGACAGCTGTGTCTTGCCAGGAACAAAACGCAGACTGAGAAAAGAAAAGAAAAGTGGTGGGAAAATTAAGGAGGAATGACTAAGCAACATGAGTCAACGCAGTGGTGAGGTTCTGAAGATCTTCAGTGCTGCTGCTCGTTCCCATGCTAAGCTTGCTTTAAACACTGGACTGGACTGTTATTCCGTTTACTTAGGAGAACTGGTAAAGAGTGCGATAACCTCAGCGGATTCCAGGCTCCATGTCCTGGGAACACTTTTCCCATTTCCCCCTGAAAAATTTGAATTGTGTACGTTTCATGTACAAAATTTCAAACCAGTAGAATCTTCTGTCCCCTGCAATTAAGGCCAGACTTTTTTAATTGCTTGTTCCTCGGATGTCCCTACTTAAGAATCTACTGAGGAGGGAGGAAAATAA
>JAUZSU010202373.1:0-11570 GCA_034780255.1 Parotocinclus maculicauda
GAAATGGACCGACAGTCAATGAAGCGGAGCGCTTACCAAAGTATCACAACAATAGATTTTGGAACTCAGTACACATAAAAGGCGCACCAAATTATAAGGCGCATGTCCGATTTCTGGGAAAATTTAAGACTTTTAGTTGCGCCTTTTAGTGCGGAAAATACGGTATATACATATAATGATCCAAGGAGGGAAAAATCTCCGAAAGAAAACTGGCTTGCGATACAACACCCAAAGCAGAGTAAGGAAAAAATAGTAAAAGAGGGGCAGCATGCTCTTTCATCAACATTTGCTGAAAATTGTTAACATTTATGGTCATCTATTCTCTAAACCTGGTGTCACAGTAATGTAATTCTGGATCTGACCCCTTTTCTTTCTGCGCCGTGCTTTCTGTTGTATTGCCCTATAAAAGCTGATGAGATTGCATGCTGCAATTCAACAAAATAGCTTTTACACTTTTTAATCAAATTACAATAGTCACATAGTCCTGTGTCAATGCTGATCACTTCCAAACACTGGCATTTAAAAAAAAATACTGTCTTTCTTATTATTATTTATCAATAGCTCCTGGGTGACACAGTGATTAGCACGATTGCCTCACATCTTAAGAAACTGCCACTGCGGAGTTGTGCTCCATGGATCTGCAAGGGTTTTCTCCAGGTTCTTTGGTTTTATCCCACATTCCACTGACATCTACTAGATCAGTTGAGTGTGTGTGTATATGTGTGCCTGTGTGTGTGAGAGAGAGAGAGAAAGAAGTAGAGATGTGCCCTGCAATGGATTGTTGTCTTAGGTATTCTGCCTTGCAGCCTCAGCTGGCAGTTAAGCCCCTGCTCTTACAAGGAATGAAAATGAATGAATGAATGATGACAATATTATGTCCTGTTTTAGTTTCACATGTGGTATATTCACAATTTACCTGCTGTTTTACCATATAGTACTTTATATTAGTAATAGACTTAATTTGTTGACATAAGGGCACTGTACACTGAGCATTTCTCAGTACAGTGTAATATTAATTAACAATGAACTCATAACCTAATTTGCGAATCTGTAATACTTAACTAAACAGTATAATAACATAATACATTTTAAAAAATAAATGCTAAGTTTTACACTGAAACGGAAATGAGAGGGATTCTGGATCTATTCGGTCTCTTAAAGAGTAACTTTTTCCACCCTCAAGTCTATTTAATTACAGTTGTCTTTCTGTCTCTAAAAAAACACCAATAATTTGCAGTACCAACGCATTTTAAAATTAGCTAGCAGTATGTTGTTCTTTAGCTGCAGTCTGAGTAAAATTGTTGTAAGTGCTTTCAAATCAAAGCTGCATATGAGAGAGAAGAAAGAGTAGGGTCTTAAGAAATTCCAAGTAAGTCACACAGTTCTGCCAGCATCTCTCTAAAACTGCCTATCATTCCTTAACATGAAGACATCTGGAACCATACACATTAATGTAAAGTAGATCATATGGGTAGATACTGAATGACAACTGATTTTCCACTCACTCGTCAAAAACAAAAGAATTGAGAAGCAAATAGAGACCAAGCTCAGTGCAATGCAAAGTGTAATAAAAAATTGGATTTTAGAAAATAAAAGCCTTTTAGCAAAAGAATCACCACCCTAATATGAACCACCATGAATATAATGAAATGAATGAGTTATTCAGATTTCAATTTAAAGTTATTCAGATGCACAATATACATGTATCTCCTGCACTTAAAGGTATGTCAAAAAATAATGGGAAACAAACTTCTCCTTTTTTGTTTTTTATGGTATTCCCACATCTCCATAGTAAAACAGCACCTGCATCGTTTAGTATCCATAAAAGAAAAAGTGGAAAGTGTCAATTTTGTCTCTCTCTACCCTTCCAGTACATGCTATATGATACCGAGTAAACCCTACCGTTAAAAATATTTTGTCTCTTCTGTATTGGACGTGAACACGCTTACACAGCTGTAATGGCTCACAGTAAGTATGCAGTTGTTACCACTCTACTGTTATAGAGACTGGAAAATAGAGGTAGGACTAATGCTGAAAGCAGTTGAATGCCACTTTAATGACATGTCAATTATGAGCAATACATTGAGAGGTTTTGGAGTTTAAAGTCAAATTAAAAAAAGCTAATTAAGTTAGAGACACAAGTGATTGCAGTATTAAATGGATACAGTATTTGTATCCAATGAATTTAGATATTTTGTTCTATATGTTGTTACCAGGTTTAAATACCTTGATGGAATGCAGGGCTGTATACTGTACTTCGCAATCAACTAAATAACAAACAGCTGGAAAGATTAGAAAGTCTGCACTTCACAACACTGCTTTCACCATCAAGCTGAAGGACACAAATATACATCAGACTTCCTGCTTACCCAGCCTCATAAAGAGAAAGACAAACACACAGAATTACAAAATCAATATATAAAAGCACCAGAAGAAATAGCAGTATTCTCCGTGCAGAGTGCAAATCTTACACAGCCATGAACCATTCTATTTTCACCACTGAAGGTAAAGTCAATAATGCAGCATTCCACATGGTTTCGTGAAAACCACACTGACAGCCTGAAAAATCAGAGCATTTGGGTAAAGTAGGTTGAGTCAAGATCTTTCTTATTCAACAGACTGAGATCACATGACATAAGGAAGACAGTGTATAAAGATAAACTAAATGTGGTGCAACAGCTATATTTCATCATATAGTGGCTGGTATTGTTTATTAGCTTATTTAACGTTGCATCAGCATCAATGGCTATATTAATGAGAGACACACACTAGTCATGGGCAATTTAGAGAGTGCATTTAACCTATTGGACATTTTTGGAATGTGGTAGGAAATAGCATCAGTAAGAGTAAATCCACGCAGACATGGGGTGGACATTAAAACTCCAAACAGGTGGAGTCTGGGGTACAACTGGGTACAACTGTGCACCTCTAAATTATGTGTGTGCCCTAGTACAATTAGTCTAGAAACAACCCTGGTTCCTGCCTAAGATCCCCTCTTGAACAGAGAATGAACAGTAAATGTTCTGTATGCTGTATTGCTGTAGAGTGCCTTTATCCATTATGCACAGCATTCTGATGAAGGGTCAGAAGTTGAGTATTAACCTTAATTTAAGCAGACAGCAGTCTCTCTCCACAACTGATTTGGCAGATCATAATTTGCATCATAGATTTTCTCAAGTGAAGCCATTAATCTGACATGAATGTAATGACAGAGGTAATTTCTTAAGTAAGTGACATTCCAAAGTAGTGCTTCAAGTGAAATTCACTAAAGGGACTCTTTTGGAAGAAATCCAGCTGATCTAATGGGATTGATAGATGAAGCATAATAGTATCTGATTCTGAAGCATGATTTATGCAGATAAGCTTTATTTTTTGCACTTCTAAACATGGCACAAATCAAAACAATTCACAATAAGAACTACAATAACACACATTTACGTTCTATTATGTGGTATGTTAAGGTATACTTCCACTTTCTATCCCATCTATCAGATGAAAGGAATAACCTCTTTCCAGGTGATGGGTTTTTCTTATCACATGACAGGTACTGGCATTTGTTAGATAATGTATAGAGCTAGTATCACCTGGTATCAGAAACTTTAGTTAAAATGTCCGTCCACTTTATTAGACAAGCCGACCATGTAGACAATTTATCTTACACATTCACAATCTGCAAAACGATTATTTAAGTTCCCCCCTCTTTTCCGTCATTGATTGACAATATTTCCAAGACAAAGGTTCCTTATCCTTTCTTAGACCTTTAATAGACTTTAAATTATGTGTAACAGAAGGACCCATATTACCAGAGCTCAACCTGCTCTGTCACAGACAGTGAAGCAGCACAGGCGTATTTCTCAGCAAAGATTAGACATCAGCTTCTGTTTGCACTTTAGCCTAGATTAAAAGTGGCAGACTGTAGAAAAATAATAAGGAGGTATTTACAGCTATATAAACACAGGTAAGAGATCAAATTAAAGAGGAGGAAGAAGAGGAGATGGAGGCGTATGTGGGGAGGTCTGCAACACTGGCAGTGGGGAGCAGAAATCATTTTCCCACAAATTAAAAATGATCACCTGCAGTCCCTGTGCCACTGTGGTAGCTTCCCTCTGCTGCTTTCTGATAGAAATGTGAAGACGTCAGCGCTGGAGAGCACACGCATCACCTTTACAATTTGTTACTGCCTCTGTACCCAAATACTATGGGCTGCTCCTTAAGAGTCAACACAAACAAAATTGCACTCTCTCTTTCTAATAACAAATGTGATATTTATACAAGGTTTAATTTTAAATAAGTCGTATTCTAAATGAGTAAGTATGCTTCATTCATGAATCTCACTTATTTTAAGGATCACTGTTTAACTATTTAAATCTCTTTAAAAGCCATGTTCATAAAAAACTTAATCAGTGCTCGATCAAGGACAGAAAAGGAGAAACATATTTCCTCCATCAACACAAGATAAAATGAGTAAATGGCTCATTATTTTCAGTTTGAAGCTCACAGATGCATTTTCTCCTGAATACTCAATCAGCATGTGTGAGTGATGTCCTTCCACAGTTGTTAATGTTGTTCATGAAGACATGGCAATGATTTGTGATTTAGAGGACAAAATGTACAATCATGGCCAAACGTTTTGAGAATGGCACAAATTAGGTTGGTCCATCAGCTTTTATGTTGGCAGTTTATATTAATTCTAGATTGTGAAGAGTGATCAGTGTAAGTTCCCTGCCATTAATATGAGCTTATCACAAAAATTACTGCATTGCAGCCATTGCATTTCAGCCCTACGTAAGAATGATGTTAACATCATTTCAGTGATGATCTCTTAGCTCAGGAGAAAATGTTAATGAGGACAAGACAGCTGATATCACTATGTCATGCTGATTGTAAGAAAAGACTGGTGGCTTTTAAGTTTTTTTTTGTTAAACATGATTACCTTCATGAAAGCATAAGCAGTAATTATTGCATTGCATCAAAAGCGTTTCACAGACAAGATGTCAAACCTAATAAGATAAGAACAACTTCTCCCAACAATCCAGGAGCAATTTGGAGATAAACATGACAGAGTATTGACATTTTCTGTCCATGGCCAGGAAACTTCCCAGATCTCAATCCCATTGTGAACCTGTGGTAAATGCTCAAACAGAGGGATGACAAAAAAAACCCCAGAAATTGTGATCAACTCCAAGTACTGATTATTAAAGAATTAGGTTGCCCCCATTCATGATTTTGCCTAGACCCTGATATCCAGTAAGCTGTCTTAAGGAAGAAGGGTCAACACTCTAAATATTAAGTCTGGATGTATTTGTCAATAAAATGTAAACAAAACAATGATTATCATTGTACTTCATTATACAATATAAACATCTGATAGATGGTTTTTAAATAAAGCTGAGACAGAAAACTTTGTGAAAACCAAATTACTGCTATTCAAACTTTTGGTCATGACTGTACAGATAGTCATGAACCAGAAACACTAAGGTACTGGTCCACATTTTGACTTTTTCTGTGGCTTTATCCTTGATGTGACTTATAATATGCAGGATGTGATAGGACAAGCATAGCTCTTGATTAGTACATATGGAATAGTATTTTGGATTTATGGGCAAACTTAAATGCTATTAACAAAGCAGACCAAGCTGCATAGTACTCGTACAAACATGTTGACATTGGAAGCCGGAATTGACTCAGTGAAAAGTTTGCAAATCATATGCATAATGATGACGAGCTGGGCTCGTGATGACAAATGAGAAGCTGATCATCTCACACAGAAGCGAAAACGCTAAAAATTATGCAAAAACAAAGCGCCAGTCACACCGGAATCTGGCCCTAGCAATTATTTATTACCATAGCCTTTAGCTTACTGCACCCGTTCTAAAAAAGGAGAAGTTATCATCTTTCCCTAATTTTATCAGCTATTGTTGTTTTTCTAATGACAATCTGTAATCCTGTTTCCAAACACTATCTAACAAATGACTCCGATTTTTCACTCGTTCCTTTGATTTACTTAAAATATTTGAAATAAATAGGTTCATCCTCACGCAAAAGCAATTATCTTTCAAATTAACTTTGGACCTGGTAAAGGATTAGACACAGATTTGTGTGTCTCAAGCCAAAGAGCAGTGAAATGATGGAAAATCAATTAACATGTTCTGACTCTGGTGTCCTCACTCAGTTCTGATTCACAGAGCTATGATATTAACACTGTAAGTCATTACAAATTTAGGTCAGTAATCAAGAATCATTTACTCAAATTCTGATCATTTGCTGTCATTAATGATTTGTTTGAAATTATTTTGATTCACAACACAACCTACAATGAACTGCCAATATTTTTTTTATTACTCACTATATAAAGCTAATTACAAGAAGCTTAGCTCAAGATGCAACAGAGGAAGCTAAAAGAAAAAGCACTGACTGCTAGACAGGCCTGTAAGACGCACTCATAGAGATTTTACCCCGTTGACAGATTTTGTGAGGAACGAATCATTGAACTGAGAGAAATAGATTGGGTTTTTTGACAAATTGCATGCCATCACAGCAGTTCTGACTGAGCCGTTAGGAGGTGTTGGGAGCAGTGCTTGCATGAGGGCATACACACATGAGAAACAGGCTCTGAATGTCTCAGTAAGGGCACCAGTAGAGAGGATCATTTGATTAGCTGACAAGCACAAGCAGCTCCCAGAATTTCATTGTCCACCTATAGACACATGTGGAACCTTCCCTACACACCCCTGCCTCTGCCCGAAACATTTACAGGTACTTGGAAGGAAATTTGTTGTCAATGTGCCTATTACATGTCCAGCTATTGACAGCCAGACACCTTTGCCTTTAATTGCAGTGATTTTGTAAACAAGAAGTGCTATGGACTGGGACCATATTGTCTTTAGCGACGAATCCAGGTTCTGTCTACGATCCGACTGTAGTCAGGTTCAAGGTCTGAGGACTCAGTGAGTTCTTCAATCCTTAATTTGTTGTGGAGTTACACACTGCCCCAACTTCTGGTGTGACGATATGACGGTCACCCCAGTAGTGATACAATGGAAACTAAGAGGGACACTAATTAGCGATATGTCCAAGACGTCCTCTGGCCACTTGATGCCTCTCATGTCAGGGCTTCCCACTGCAATTTTCCTGCAGGATAACATATCTGTAACACTTCTATTGGATGGTAGATTTATCACCAACCGAGCATATATGGGACCAGCTGGGATGTCAGCTTCAAGTGTGGAGGGCCTTTTTTGAGAGCAGCAAGGGAAGCACTTTGGTCCACCCAAGTACAGAAAGACTGAGTTAAATGTGCTATTTTTACAGAGCCTTATGCACATTAAACAGTTTTTGCAGGCTTCTTGGATCCTGGTACTTCTGAAATAGACAGTTAGATTAGATATTTTCATTTATTGTCATTGCTCAGTACAAGGCAGCAAAATGCAATGAACATCTACCAGAAGTTCAAGTAGTAACACTGTGCCAAAACAGGAACAGTAAAAGAGCTAAAAGTCTAATAAATATAAGTAATATATAAACATATCTATGGATAATATATACCAAATATGAACAGAGATATGAATTTACATACAAATATGCGTATACATGTACATAATATACAAAAGAAAATGGTTGCACTGCCACATAAAATACATTTTATCATTCCATAAGTGTGTGTGTGTGTGTGTTCTACTTTCAGAGCCATTGCCATGCCTACCTCTCTGACAATCTTCCTTGAACCACAGTTGGCTGGGGAATCACAATCATCTAACACTTACTTGTTTAATTTCCTTTCACTCAGTTTGTAGAGGTGGTCACCAGAAGGGCAGATTAGAAAAATAGTTGAAAAGATACTTAAAATTTTATTTCTCAATCAGCACTGCTGTTTAGGGGTTTCATGTTACAAGTATAAGAAACTATCAGTAACATATATAAGTACATATAAGTACACCTATCAGTACCTCCTATTTAGATTGCCAAGGGTTCCTCAATGGCTCCCTGTCTACTATGATATGAGTGTCCTAGTCATTACTGCTAATGTGTCCTATTAGCCTAGTCTCTCTGAGCCAAAGATCTATTACAGGATCCTCAGCAGAACTCATCTGTCCCGATGAGCTCTATTCTGTCGTTAAATAATCCCTTCAAGATCTCTCAGTTGGCCAATGATTTTCATTAATTAAACAACCTCAGGTATCTGCTGCTGTCTGGGGAGGTCTAGTTCAACCAGCTCAAGCAGGGACATGAAGCAGACACACACAATGCATTAAGATGTAACTCCTATATTCTAACTATATCCAAAAGCTGAATTGAAATTCATGGTTTTAAGTCATAACTGAGCCTTGGACAGTGACTGCATCATTTAATCCTGAGATAAATCTGAAAATGAACATGCATGTAATCTCACTTGGCAATGCAGTTACATTGAGTGTTCAGTTTGGTGACTGCTTTAACAATTAACTATGATTGGATTGCTGTGAAACTGGGCCAAGTATGTTCTAATTCCTATAAATAACTGTATAGGTAAAATGGAACAATATGCACTAAGTTTTATTCTTTATTCACTGCTCTTGCTGACTAAAATCCTGCTCTGCACACCAACCAGCACTACAAGCTTACAAACACAAATTACAAACTACAAATCTAAATTATTTAATTAAGCATATTGTATGATGTTTTCATTTATTTAGAATAACAATGTACACTAGATAAGATTTTGCAAACTACAATTATCAAAAGACACTTAAGTGGTTTATTGGTCTACAATGCTAGCCCCCAACAGTAACTTCCAGCCTTGTTGAGCATCACATATGGGCATTAATTGCTGTATCAGAGGGTGTAAAGGCTGGATGGGAGATAATCCCCCACCATCGCAGCAGCAACCCCACCTACTCCACGCCTGGACGTCTGTCATCTCATAGAACACTTATACCTGTGACCCGTGTTCTCCAGGGATACACACAGGAGCAGGAAAAGCAGGGTAAAGATGTGAAAAAACTAGATAACCTATTTTATATTAAATATTAAAGTCTCCATCAAGGTCATATTTAAGTACATGTAAGTGTTTTTGATTGTCAATAAACCTTTGTCAGTGCAGGATATAGACTCAGAGTACAGAGTAGAAATATAGTGCAGGTCCTTTAGAACATATCATCTCCCTCAGGTTTCCAAGGTGGCAGTAACACTCCCCCCCTGAGGGGCCACCATGAATCTGTCAGCTGTCACTTGAATCCAGTCCAAACAATTCCTGTTGCTACCTCACAAATTGCAGGGCTCCTGTTTACACTTCACATTTTCTGCTGTAATACTTTTTGTTTATTTCAATATTAACATATAACTTCTTATGGAAATAAATATTACAGCAGAAAATGTAAAGTTTAAACATATAGGTATGAACATACCACCATGCTGCCTCATCTAAAATAACTAACGCCTAAAGAATGAATGTGGATAGTATAAAAGATCCAGAACCAAACGCCCTCCACATTCAGCAGTAATGGTGCACGATGAATGAGGGCTGCAGGGTGAAAGTAGTGTGAGAGGTGTGCTGGGGTTATCTGGCACTCAGAGGATTAAGAGTTGTGAGGTCAGGGCAGAGGACAGAGCACAGTTAAAACAAGTCCTACATTGTTTTCTACTCCAGGATCTTATCTTTCCAGGCTGGGTAGAGAGAGGTGAGCAGGTCAGGAGAAAGAGTGATGCAAGTGTAAAGCAGAAATGGAAAAATACATGGGTAGAATATGAGACAAATAGGGGTCAGGCATTGGTGCATGCAGTCATAAATACTAAAATCATCTCAGTGATATCTCATACTTGGAGAAGTTATGAATGTGTACATATGCTTTGCCTTATAATGGATATCAATTCAAAAGCACACAATAGAACAGTTACATTGATGACGGGAGCACAGCTTAGGTGAAGCTAGAACTAATACCAGAGTAACATATTGGTGTATAAATAATCTATGCTCCGTGTCTCATAGGGGTCTGGCTGGGGCTGCTAGTAAGCTTATTTTCACTGTACAAACTCCCACTAGGTTCAGATATTTATAAACACGATTCCACTGCTATGCAGATGGTACGTAATTGTTTATACAGTATCAACCAAACCATATGATGTCCTTACAATCAGTAGCACCGAGAATTGTGTAAAGGAAATTAAAGATTTAAAAAATTTAGTTTACTTAACTCAGTAGTATGTGGTATTATTAGCTGGACCCAAAGCTGCGAGAGACAGGTTGTCTACATCTATCTTAAACTCTTATGACTGTTTGATAACACCAAGTCCCTCTGTAAAAAAATATATGATTCAACCTGAATTGAAAAGCAATGGCCTTAAGAGTGTAGAAAGAGGAAGTAAAGCTAGTATATCATTGTCTTCACTAAAACTGTCAAAAACATTATAGCCTTATAGTGATAGATTTGTACTTCCTCAGCCTGCAGACAGAATGTGTGTGCAATTGTTCAATATCATCATGGTTCACAGCAGTACCTACTACATAAATCTATTGGGAACACTTACAAACTTAACTAAAACATTAATTTGGTTATAAAAATACCGACACCACTATGATCAAGGGTTGTTAACCTTTTTTGGAGTGCCACCAAAAATTATTGGCCACCCAGCCCCACCACAAGCACCCATTCATCCATCTGTCTACCTATCTGTCTACTTAACTATCTGCTTATTTACACTGCTCACAAAAATTACGGGATATTTCAAAATGAATACGAAGAGGATCCCACAAGAACTGCTGAACCATCTGATCCTGTTCATGCTCCATTACCGTCAGTGTGTTTTGGCAGTCTTGGGTGACCATACACCATACTGAACAGTCAACGTGGGGCACTCTTGTCCAGTTTTACATGCTTCTGCTTCACTCCCATAAATATTTCACTTGCCACTTAATCATGATAATTGAGTTTGCATCTCATTTGTGCAATCGAACAACTCTGATTATCTTGTTCCATTAAAATTAGATTAAATGCTTTTTTTTAATCACTTCATATTAATTTGGAAATATCCACTTATTTTTGTGAGCAGTATAGATAGATGGGTATATGGGAAAACACACAGACAGACAAAGAGCAGTGGCATTACAAACCCTATGTTGGTTGAGTGGGGTCACAGCCATGCATGTGCAAAACAATATGCTTCCTGTTTCCTTGCAGTGGTGCTGCAGTTAGTTGCATTTCCTAATAAAGGTAGCACACCGCTGTCAACTCTTAATATGTAATGTTAAAATGCAAGATGTACTGGTAAAGATTAATTTAAGTTTGAGCAGTCAGTCATATTGGTGATTCCCAGTTTACTGAGTGACTGGTTATTAGGTTCCACCCCCTTTGAAAAAGCAGCCAATCACCATAAGAGAAGTCGTGAATATTTGTTCAAATAATTTACTAAAATATTAAATTTCACTTAGATTAATTAATGATATAGACATTTCATTAAACATTTCTTGACCACATTGCACATTGTGTATGTGTGTGTGTGTGTGTGTGTGTGTGTGTGTGTGTGTATATAAATAAATATATATATATATATATATATATATATATATATATATAAACACACAGAGAGACATATAT
>JAUZSU010202384.1:0-11570 GCA_034780255.1 Parotocinclus maculicauda
GAAGATCCAGGGTTAAAATCCCACCTCTGCCAAGCTGCCACAGTTGGGCCCTTAACCCACAATTGCTTGGATTGTAAGATTGTACAAGTTGTATAAGTCGCTCTGGATAAGTGCGTCTGCTAAATGCCGTAAATGTAAATATGAGTCAGTCCGGCATTGCAGTGCTGCTGGAGTTTTTAAAAACCCCAGTGTCACTGTTGGGCTGAAAATAGTCCACCAACCAAAAATGTTTAGCCACCAGGGAGGAGGGTAGCTGTTCTTTAGTGGTATGGTAGATTAAAAAAAGGAATTTTATCAGCAGTAGTGCAAAAAAATTGTCTGTAATAGTTCCACAAAACCTAAAATTAAAAAAATGCATTCAGATTTTCAAACTATTCAGATTTTAATAAATTTAATAAAATAACAAAGAGCGACTGTTAACAGAAATGCTGCTGCATGTTGTGCTATTGTCTCCTTTAGCTTGATAAAGATGACATGGTCTACATGGAAGCTTATGACAAGCTGTTGGAGTCGTGGCTGACTCTGGTGCAGGAGGATGAGCACTTTCCTCGTGGCTGCTTTGTTCAGCCAGCGGTGCAGGTCTTCAATTCCTACATTCAGTGCCATCTTGCTGCACCTGATGGAACAAGAAACCTGGTCAGAGCAATTTGTAGATTTGTCCTCATTTTTATAGCGAGAATTCCATTTGTAGTTTGTATATGTCTTCTTGAACGCTAGTCAAGTTTATTGCAAGTTGAGATTTGTGACACTGCCTCCTTCTCCAGACTGCAAATGGTGTGGCATCTCATGAGGAAGAGGAGATAAATGAGTTACAGGAGGATGACCGAGAGCTGTTTTCAGATCAGCTAGCAAGTATTGGCATGTTAGGACGTATTGCAGCAGAGCACTGTATCCCATTACTAACGGGGTAAGAGCATGTCTTTGCTCATTAACTTGAGACAATTTTCAATCTGGAGATTGGTATTAACCAAAGACCTGTGTGGTTTTAGCTTATTAGAGGACAGAGTCACACGGCTTCATGGGCAGCTCCAGAGACACCAGCAGCACCTCATGGCCTCGTCAGAACCCGACACGGTGGATCGTAAAGTATTAGATGACCTCTACGAAGACATTCATTGGCTTATATTAGTGTCAGGTTTGTCTTAAGATACCTTTGGCATGCTTATTATATTTTCTACAACTCTCTTATGAATGAGAAAACTGATGATAAAATGATCTAATCGAATACCGTTTTATCGCAGGACACATGCACATCACACACATACTTAGAAATGTACGTCTTAGAAATGTGAGAGTTAATCAGAGGACACCCACACAGGCACAGGGAGAACATGCAAACGCCACACAGACGATGAAAACTTATATGATTATCATTACGTTCAAAACCCATATGACATATCCAATATCATGCAGTTAGGATAACAAAGCTTTGTACAGTTTTTTTTTATAAAACAAATAATGGAAGATCATCCACACAAAAAGGCGAGCATATGACCGCAAAGGTAGTTACACACACATGTTAAGTACACATGAATGATGGGTTGTACTCTAAACTGCTTGTACACAACATTGATTGGATGTTGAGGTGACCATCTGTCCACAATTTACGGAGTTAGAAGGCATATTTTCTATTACTTTTTTTTTAAAGTAAGACCTCAGTCGTTGGTAGAACTGCACATACCTGTGCATTAGAACCATTTTCACTTCTGTAACAAAAATTACCTTAATTATCGTAATTAGGGGTGCACTGATGCCAATACCTATATATGGTCCAACACTGTGCTCATGTACTCGTAGAATTATTCTGCTAAAGGAAACCTGGTACCAATTTACATTAGTGTAAAATTGAGTTGGTAGGTGAAGAAGCAAAGTCGGGAGTTGTGAATAAATATTTTGGAATATGCAAGTGTAAATTACAGCTGAATGCTGAACATTGCAAGCACATAATGTACATTTTGTTTGTAGTCAGAAAGTGATAAATAAAAATAAAACATGTTTTAAAAGTCATTGTAAGAACTGTAATGTTATCGATTACTGGGTATCAGCAAGTACCCAAATGCAAGTACTTGTACACGAGATGACAAAAAGTGCATAAAGATGCATATTGGTGCATCCTCAAGTGTGATGCCTTTACTAAAAACAGAAGAGCCACTGTATTCATTATTATTCATTTAATATAGTTTGTTTTGGGTTGTACAGGCTACCTCTTAGCTGATGACCCTCAGGGGGAGACGCCGCTGATCCACTCAGAGGTGATGGACTACTCTATAAAACATTCCACCGAGGTAGACATCAATACTACACTGCAGATCCTCGGCTCTCCAGGGGAGAAAGCCTCCTCCATCCCAGGCTGCAACAGGACAGACTCCGTCATCAGGTACTAACATGGCCAAGGATGAGCTGTTACCATGAATGAAATAAACCAGTAAATATATCAGGTTGTACCAGACTGGGCTAACTGACCAGATGAACAGAAAACAGACACCTTGCATGGTCTAAGATTGATTTTCAGTACGACCATATGTTACTCTTCCTTCACTGAACTGCTGAATTCCACGGTATGTGTATATGCACAGCTTAAGAATACATACTGTGATGTGACTTAAGCTGCTGACAGCCATGCAGCACCAGCACTTATCTTACTCTCTGTCAGATGAACGCTATTTCCATGCCAGACAGTCTCCAGTGATCAGCTGTTGTGCTGCGGTCACTTCAGTAGAGGCCACTAAAGCAAGCTCTAAGCCTCCGGTTACTCAAGATTCATCATGTTCTGAGGTCAGCCGCAGGAAATTGGTTTTGCGTGTGCAGGCGGCATATAGTGCAGAGTGTTTAATCTACCCCTGTAGCGGCATCTTATTTGCCCAGCAAGGAATGCCATGACCTTGTGCCAGGCAAAGTGGCCACGCGAGTAGCAGCCTAGCCCTGGCGCCAGTAAAGCCTCTAAAGCCACGCCGCGTGCGTTATTCAATTAGAGCTAGAACAGGTGCCTAGCCACAAAGAGGCGATCAATGGAAGTTTGTGAATGAAGGGCCCCAGGATTGAACATTGCCAAATACAGGGTTCAAGATTTAATGTCTGATCCAGTTCTTAAGTAATTTTGTCGATTTTAGATTATTTTCTGGACTATTTAATAAAGTGACAGGAGGCTTTAAGCATGTCAAAAATAATTATCTGCTTCCATTACTTCAAATGTAATTATAATGGCATAGCGATTATTTTGATTGACTGGTCATGTATTGCAACATTAGAGCCTCAAATGGCAAAGGTGCATCTGGGGCCTTTTGTCATATAGAGTTTCACAAAAGGCTTTCTGCTGTGCTCTGACAATGGGAGGAGGTTTGAAGGTTAGGACTGCAGCATTGAAAGATTGCCTTGTTGATGGGTTCGTGATGAGTTCAGGGACAGGAGAGCTTTGAGATACAGTAATAGGATAGCAGTCGTGTAGAGGACTTGGAAAAACAGTAGGTTGATGGAGTGAGAAGTGTGCGGCTCGTGGCTGGATGGAGGTTGGAGGATTTGGAAAACCAGTGGGCTAAGGGATATAATTTCCCAGTAACAACGTCCCGACCCCACAGCTTTGAAATGTCACTGGGGTTTGTTTTTGAAAACAATATGAAACCTTCAGCTGTGCTGTGCGATGCTTTCTATTTTATAAGCAATTACACTGTGTAATCGCTTTCTTATATCCCACTGTTCTTTCCACTGGAGGTGTGGAACAATGTTGTTTTGTTTACAGTTAAACCTCTGATGTTGCCTAACCTCTATTTGTGTCTTTCTCTAAAACTTCAGTTTTCCTACTGTTTACATGTGTATAAGAATTACAGTCGTTTCTCATTTGGGCTGTTGTTCATTAAACACTTTTGAGAGGACACTTGAGATGTGGTCAAAATTTAGAACAATCTAGCTTGGTTCATAGTCTATTTAACCACTGTCCCTAATCAAACTCAAGGAAGTTGATTAAAATTCTAGGCATTTAATAGTTTTGGCCTCTTACAAAACACAATTACATTAATCATACCTGATGGTTTTTAATACTGGTATATGATGGAATAATTACTATTATTATTATCATATTTACAGTGCTCACTCTTAACACCATAATCCTCAAAGCTTATATGGGCTACATGCTGCCTTGGTTGGAATACCTGGGTACTTGTAAACTTAAACCTTTTTATTTTTATTTTTTTTTTTTTTTTTTTTTTTTTTTAAATGACGAGCAACACAATTAATAAACCGCTACGGCTTAGTCTTAACTGCCTGCATGTTGGTGGTCCAACTGTTTGTGACTGTGGAGCTGTTGCACTCACGTGCGATCCCCTGTGCCATTTGGCTTGCTCTTTGGGGTGCGTCCTGTTGAGGTTGCTGAACACGATTGTTGACCAAATGTGCAAATCTTGTCTTTGCATTTTTTGCAAACGGTTGTTTGTGGGTTGTGTAAAATCCAGTTCAGATCCATGCTGCAGGATGAATCATTTTATTTCTTCATTTTTTTGTCCCAAGCTCCTCTGAGTTGTCATCTAAGCTACTATATCGCCAAATGTATTCTGAGGACCCGACCTCTCTGCGTTATTACTAATTCGGTGTCTGTCAGGATAACAAGGTGGAGTAGCTTTTTTGTCGTTAAAATATTTCTAATGCCATATCAGTGTTTTCAGTGCAAGTAATATAATGTGTTGGAGACTTGAATCGTTCATGATGTAAAACTGACATTCTACCCACCACTTGTTTTTGCAGTTTCAAATTTATGTGAGCATGAGTCTTTATAATATAATTACCAAAAGTTTCTTGTCAACGTGGGTTAATATACAGTACTGTGCAGAAGTCTTAGGCCACCATTAGATTAGATATCATTGTGTTTTAGCAATGGTTTAATGACCATATATATATTTATTTCTCTGTCAGTTTATTAGAATACAGCCGGAAGGTACAGGGTAATTGTAAGCAGTATTAATGAACTGAAAAAAGCAATCAGCAGTTTCTATTGGCTACAGTGGCAAGAATTAGTGTGACCTCCTCTGACACTTGAGCAATAGCAGCATCTGGCAGCTTCAAATTGATGCCAAGTTGACTCTTCTGGAAGGGTAGCAGCCAAGAAACCATTTTTTAGGACAGAGAACAGGGGGTAAAAGGCTTAGATATGCTAAAGCTCACAAAGATTGGAATGCAGAACAGTGGAAAAGAGTATTATGGAGTGAGACATTTGCACAGTACAGTTTATTCGGTCATTTGCCTTGTCGATTTTAGCATAGTTTGAACGAACACAGCCCATTTTTCTCTTATGCTCAGGTTACTGTCAGCAGTGTTAAGAACATCAGAGGTGGAGTCTCGAGCAACGCGGGCTAGTCTAGCAGAATTGTTGAGTCCTCAGATGGGTAAAGACATTGTGTGGTTTTTGCGACGCTGGGCAAAAACTTATCTACTCGTGGATGAGAAACTATATGGTCAGGTAATAATAAGTCTATATATATATATATATATATATATATAATATGTATAATATGATCATTTGTATGTTGTATTTCATACAATAAATAGTTCAAAGGTGCATGATTATAAGAATAACCTGTAAATGATCACATCACTGCCCTGGTATTTTATCATGTCACTTTGAGTGACTAGTCATCAAATGTGGAAAACTCATCATAGTGAATTTTCATCTCTGAATAAAAAACATCAATCTATCAGAAACAAAACATGTGAAAACAGCTTGCTTTGCAATACTTTGACTAAGGAAAAATGTTTCTGTGGAAGGAAGATTCAACCTAGTAATTTCCAGGCATTCTTAACATAATTATTAGACCGATTTATCTCGCCAAGATATGTTTTTTATTCTGTTTGTCCTATGGACTTTGTTTTCCTATACTGTGTGTTATTCATTTATAATACAATACAGGTCTCAACAGTTTTTCTAAACCTTTTTACCAACATTGCAGTTCTCATTGCCTTTTCATCCTCCTTTCGCTTTTAGATCAGTATGCCACTTAGCACGGCGTTTGGGGCGGACACAGAGGGGGCTCAGTGGATTGTGGGTTACCTGCTGGAAAAGGTGATCAATAATCTCTCTGTATGGAGCTCTGAGCCTGAACTAGCCAACGACACAGTGGAACTATTGGTTACCCTTGTGGAAAAGAGAGAAAGGTGGGTGGAAATGTCCGTATGACATCCTATTTAAAATTAGAGTGAATTGTTGGGGCAGTTAGGCAGACCCTGAGTAATTTCAGTGGTTTTTAATATGTTTGCACCACCTATTGGTCAATTTATAGTATTGCTCTTTATTTCTGTTTATTTTTTGTTTGTTTTACTTTATTTTATTATGTATTTATTTTGCTATTCCCATTTTATTTCCACTTGTTCTGGTCAGGTTTGTGGTAGGGTAATGAGGCTTTGCTGTGCTACACAACGGCCCTGTTTCTTATAGCCTCTGTGCAATAGCAAGTTCCATGTTAAAAATGAACTCACAAATATGTTGCAGACAACTCTGCAGTTGTGTACTTGAGGGTATGTTTTTGCACCCTAAATTACATTAAATGTATAAAAAAGATATGTACACAATTTTACTGTTGGAGTTTAAATTACTGTCAACTAAGATTGCAGTGATTTGACTCAGTTAACGATTTAAAACCGGTTCATTTAATCCAGTTTAAGTGACTTTCCTGGCAAGCAGGCGACAGGATGGTGTAATGGACTGTTTGTGATGTCTAACACATCGTTAGCCCTAATCCTTGACAGATGACGATCGCTTATTTTAGGAGGGGTTACAGCAGCTAACCAGAAATAAATTACCCACTCCAGTGATTGGCATAGATTCTTAATAAACAAGTAAATAGACAGTGTAGCTTAAACAAATTCTTCACAAGGTGACAGTGTCATTTTCACTTGCTTTGTATGTTTAAAGACGACCGCCCAACTGTTGACTGGTGTAATTAGCTAAGTTTTTTTTTTTTAAACAACACTGTATCCCAGTAATTATTTTTAACATATGGCCCAGCCTTGATTTCCGGTAACAGAAGCTTCCTGTTTTGACAACGCTTACTCAGCTGAGGTCCAGAGGCTGTCCTGGAATGTATTGGGCACAGATAGAAGTGCTTTGAGGATGTGATGCTAGTCCATCACAGACCTGTAACCACACCACCTGCATTTGATATTGCCAGCCCAGGACTGGGTTCAAACTCAGGTCCCCAGTAACAGCTGTTTCCAGCAGCTGGCTCTTACTTCCAAAATTTGCCATGTGCAAAAGTTTGCCCACCTTTTCAGAGGACTAGGGCTGTCATGGATGGCACAGACACCTACAAGCTCCGGAGATCCACAGGTCAATCTGACCATGGGCTCCTCTTGTGTGGAGTTTCATGTCCTCCTTGTGTCCAAGACAAATTCCAAAGGCATGCATTAGGTTAAATATTTGCTCTAAATCGTGTCAGTATGAATTTGTCTGACTAGTACCAGATGCAAGTTTTGTTCCTGTCGTGAATGGCAATTGAAGCTGAGGTAATGTTGATTAAAACAAATAAATGAACAAACAAAAATTCTCTTTAACCCAAACAATAAAATTAACTACAATTTTCATTGCATTTTTATGTCAATGCTATTTCCTCAACCTATAAGAAGTCATTAAGTCATTCAAAATGTCAAGCATTTAATTATTCAGTACTAGAATGCATTCATTATTAGTTGGGAAAAGCTCAGTTAAGCTTTTGAAAGCTTTTTCATCAACTATACTTATCAATCCCATAATTTCTGGTCAGCTCTGATTCCCAATGAATTTCTCTCTGTCTCATAACTTATTGTCCCTCAGGGCAAACATTGTGGTGCAGTGTGAGAACTGGTGGAACCTTGCTAAGCAGTTTGCCAGCCGCAGTCCTCCTCTGCACCTTCTCTCCAGCCCAATCCAGCGCACACTGATGAAGGCACTGGTCCTTGGAGGCTTTGCACAAATGGACTCGGATACAAAACAACAGTACTGGACAGAGGTCTGTGGTGTTCAACTACGTATTTTTACGTAGCTAGATTATTAGGATGGGGCTGTATGGCTTTATACCATGTGACTAACAAAACACATTTACATGCAAGAGCCATGTCTCTCAGAGAGACATTGTAGAGGAAAAGAATTCCACACAAGCAAGTGAGAGACGTGTTGAACTTGGTTTTGTTTTTAGAAACTAAAGAGGGGGAAAAACAAGATGTGAAACATCTGATCTGGTAGTTCAAACTCCGGTTTGTTTAACGTCGGAATCAGATTTTTCCATAAGAAGTAATGTAAATAGGGTTAATCCGTTCCAGACCACCAAATTATTGTTTATTATGCCTATGTTTGTAGGAAATTAATAGTTAAACATGTGAATAAAGCAAAGGTTTGTATTGCATAAAATCAGTGAAGTCATAATTGAAATAATATTGACATTAAATATGTGAAAATTAAGTAAAACATGAAGTAAACCAAATAGCTTCAGCACGTCTTACCACTGGAACAGCAGCATTAAGACCAAGTTTCTTTTTAGGGTGCTGATGTTGGAATGATAGGAATTTGTTGAATTATTGTTCAAATTTGGGGGCAAAAAAATTACCGGACAAACGGACCATTGCTGTTACAATTGTTCAAGTAAAGAGGTGTTTGCATTCCAAGGTTCTGCTGTGTGTTGCTGTTTTAAAGGGACTTGGTTATATTTCAGAAGATTTTCTTGTGTGTAAAACCCATCAACCTAAAGAATAAATATAGCAGTAAAAATGTAGACCAGTTGACCTTGAAAAGTAGCAAAAAACATCAGTCTTTCAAATTTTGCTCTGCTCGCACCATTTAAATAAGAGACTTTGATTTCCCATCATTGCTTGCTTCTTGTCATTACATACCTCAGATTAAGGGATTTGATTAATTTCCTGAACCTCTCCTTTTGAACTTTGTAAATTGGGGTCATGTCCTTCTAAATATTAGACTAAACGTTATTTGCGTTGTCCTTCCATCTGCCAAAATTTTCATCATACAAACCTGTCTTAGGTTTTTCCACTCTCTTGGTGACTCATTCGATTTACTCTTAACACCCAATGCTGCTATTCCACTGACTGGAGCACATTTTTTTTTAGCTTTGCAATATTTTAATTACAAAAAAAAACCCATTGGTAGTCTTGCTGCCTGAAGCTAGAGATGCATTGAGTGCAGACACCAGACATTGCTCGAGAAAATTCAGTGGAGAATAGTGGAGAAATGTTGTTTCCTGCATTACAACTTACAGCTCATAAACTGAGACTACTAAGTGAGTTAAAACAAAGATGCTGAGAGAACTTTCAGTAAGACTGATGCTGTTTATGAAAACATAAAAACTTTGGTTCCTGCATTACAACATGCTGTTCTAAACTGGGACTGGGATGCAGGTAAAAAAAATTTCTAGAAACAACATGATGTTATCATCTGATTATAAATGCTGTTACATGCAATACAACTTTATTTATTAAAAATACAAGAGTGCAAGAGATGGTGTATTATAACATATTATGTAACATATTAAATAAAGAAATGTTCATTTGAGATGTCTCATTTTTGGTTATTAGTTTTATCAGCTGTGAAAAACTGTGATATCTGCATTATATCTTACAACATTCACCCTGCTCTCTAAATATCAGCATCGGTTAATATTAATATTGATTTAAATTGTATTACTTACTTAAATTTACTGTTACTATAATATACTTTTAAGTATTTACCTAATTAACATCTAGGCAACCCATGGAGGATGGGTCCCTTTTTGAGTCTTGGTCCTCCCAAGGTTTCTTCCTTCTACTTTCAGGGAATTTTTCTGTGTCACTGTCGCCCTAGGCTTGCTCAACTTGGGATTGGCATTTTAAGATAATATAATTTTGTAAAGCTACTTTGAGACTATGCTTCGTTGTAAAAAGTGCTATATAAATACATTTTGATTGATTGATTGATAGTATAGCCAAATGTATACTGGTTGCCAGTTAACAAATCTTTTTGTTATACAAGTTTTATTCTCATATTTTCTTTTTTCTGTTTTAGGTTCTTCATCCTCTTCAGCAACGCTTCCTGAACCTCATTAACCAGGAAAATTTTGCTCAAATCTGCCAAGAGGAGGTAGTGAAGCAGGAGATCGTAGCTACTCTGGAAGCGCTGTGTGGTATTGCAGAGGCGACGCAGATAGACAATGTGGCCTCTCTCTTTAGTTTCCTTATGGACTTCCTTTCCAGCTGCATTGGTCTAATGGAGGTGTACCAGAACTCTCCTGAAACGGTCAACCTCATCATTGAGGTGTTTGTTGAAGTGGCACATAAGCAAATCTGTTACCTGGGAGAGGTTAGTTACACCTGTATACAGTATTCATCCTATAACATCCTGTAGTGTTGCTATAATGTTTGGAACTGACATGTTTCTTAATAGTAAAGTGTGTGTCTTTTCTTTTGTAGACTAAATCTATGAAGCTGTATGAGGTGTGTCTCACGCTGCTTCAGGTCTACTCTAAGAACAACCTAGGCCGGAAGAGACTAGATGTGGCAGCCGAGGAGGACCAGTACCAGGACCTGCTGCTCATCATGGAGCTCCTTACCAACCTCCTCTCCAAAGAGTTCATAGACTTCAGTGACACTGGTGAGAACACTCAGGCTGGAGTAGCAGTTCCTTGGCACTCAGGCGAGGAAATTGTTATGCTATTTTTGATTTTGCCTTTGGATTTCAATAGCTGAAACAGTGTGTGTCCTGGGAGCACTGGGTCAACGTTGGAATAACCCCAGAAGGCTGTAACTGCATGAATGTACAGTACTGTGCAAAAGCTTTAAGCCACAATTAGGTTTGTTTTTTAAGCAATTGAATAATGACCATATGTAACATTCTAAAAGATTGAAGCCCAAAAAAACATTAAGCTTGTGGTTCATGTCATGCCATACTAAATTGACAAGTACAGGGTCAAAATTCCAGGACACATCGCATGCTGCTTCGTGGACTTTTCAAAAAGGCTGCCAAAAACCGTTGTTGAGGTGCGTCTGTTTTGGTCTGCAGATGACCACTATGTGGTTTGTCGTCCACAGTCCTCTTTTCTGGGCATTTTCTTACGACAAATGCTGTGTGAAATTGCTGGTCTTTCTGGGTGTCGGGTGTTGAAGTCTGCGCCTATGATAGCTGCGTTTCTTGAACATCAGAATCATCAATACCATGTTCAGTTACCTGTGATGAACAACAAAATGTTTAAACTTTGTGTTGATCACTTTTGAGCCACAAGAGATATTGTGATTGTTAGTCTTCTTTGCTATGCTATATGACGTTCTCATTGGGAAGAACTTGCCCCTGCTCCAGTATGGTGGCTTTAAAGATCGCGGTCATGTTCCAGATATAGCCTAAAAGATGGGGCCCCTCAACCATTATTTGCTGGAATTGTCACATGTCATTTCCCCCATTTTGTTTCTAAATTAAAAGTTCGTCCTGGGGCTGAGACTGTGGTGGCCTAGTGGTTAAGGTATTGGACTATGGACCAGAAGGTCCAGGTTCAAAACCCCCCTCTGCCACAGTTGGGTCCCTGAGCAAGGCCCTTAACCCACAATTGCTTGGATTGTAAGACTGTATTAATTATAAG
>JAUZSU010202395.1:0-11569 GCA_034780255.1 Parotocinclus maculicauda
GTGTGTGCGTGTGTGTGCGTGTGTGCGCGTGTGTGCGCGTGTGTGCGCGTGTGTGCGCGTGTGTGCGCGTGTGTGCGTGTGTGTGTGTGTGTGAATGCTTTATATATAAAGCATTCAGAGCTTTGTGTTGTGCTATTTTAAAATGAGCAATTGTAAAACCTACATGGCTTTCACATCTTTCTTCTATCAAGGTTATTGAAATGTTAATGTAATCAAATGTTTTTATTTTTTCTTCGAGTGAAAGGTATTGCAATTTGGAGTACATGCCTGTCTCTCAAAGGCAGTCTGGAAAAATTACCTTGGGTGCAATCATGTCTAGAATAGCATTGGTAGTAAGTAAGGCATAAATCATATTGGAATACAATTGCTTGGGAAAAGCTAGTCATGACATATGTAATAAACTTTATGCTGTTAACATAACATGATATAAACATCTAAAATAAGTTGAGCTTGTCGAATTATTTTACTAATTGATTTTACAGAATAACTGGAAGGCAAACAAAGTGGAATTTGAAGCATTTGTAAAATGCCTTGAAAATTGTTATATATTGTAGCAGATTTGTACATGATTAAAGTTATGATTACACAGCACAGGTGGTATTAATGTAATGTTGGCTTTTATGGTCAAACAGTCAGTATGAACAGTTTGTCTAATCAAATTCATTTTTTGTTAATAAACATCCATTCCTGAGTTTCAGGCAACACATTCCAAAAAAAGTTGGGATAATTTATGGCTAGTAATGAGGTAAAAAATTGTATGTATGATTTGATGTCAAAAATCAAAGATCCTCAGTTTAGTTTTGTGCCCTTGTCCTTTATGCACTGACATGCATCCAAATTGTTTAATATTGTGCACTGTAGAGGGAGAAATACACAAATCCAAATGTATCGTTGAGAAACCTTTTTTTGGGCAGTAACATTATCACACATTTGTTGGCAAACTGGAGATCCTCTGGCCATCTTTGCTCCTTCTGTAATCACCTGTTGACAACAGGCTGAAATAACATCATTATTTATTTATTTAGTTTTTTATCCATTACTAGCTCTAAATAGCCACGTTCATACTTTCTGCAATGAAATAAAAATAAATGTGAGCAATACTGCATCTTTATTTGCATTTTCTGTACCATCCTAACTTTTTCTGATTTGGGGTTGTATAATAGTTTAACAGTTTGTTCTTTTTTTGACAAGGAAAAGCAGTGGCTTACCATTTGTTTTTCATCATTCCTCTCATTGTGTCTCTCTCCGTGTTTTTCACCCATCTCCACTCATGCTGCCTTGCCTTGGTGTCTTCGATATCTCATCACCTCCACAACTATCATCATCAGGCTACCGTCAGTCAAACCTGGGTCTGTGCAGTTGCATGATCTCTCTTTCTATTCTTCATGCTCATTCCTTGTATATTGGTGTCATTCTCCATCCTCCGCTGCTATTTTCTTCTCGTCTATCCCTTCATGTACCCAGGGTGGCAATGTTTTGACAGTTTTGATAGTTGCTATCACTCTAGGGTCAGTGTTTGCACTGCTGTAGCTTAGTGGTTAAAATGCTGTACCTGGACTGGATGATGTGCAATGAAGTATAGGGAAAATGTGTCCAAGATATGGTGTTGTCTATCCATCCATTATCTTCCATTTAATACATACTGGGTCGTGGCAGGAGCAACCCTAGACGGGGTGCCACTTCATCATAGGGTACAGTCACGCACACAGTCACACACTAAGGGCCACCTTTAGAGACACCAATTAAAAAACCCAAGCCAGTCTGCCCTGGGATTGAATCTGAGATCTTCCTTTTGAGAGGCAGCAGCGCTACCCACCGAGCGACCATGCCACCCACAGAGCAAAGTGTGCAGATTCAAAACAGGCACTAGGATAATTTATAACTTTATTTACCTAAAACAAGCAGAGTATTTAAAAGTAAATAAAAAATTTAAAATGTAAAATAAATTGTCATGCAATTTTCCATTGGAATAATTTATAAAGTAACTTAACATTAAAAAAAAGTTTGTGTGTGTATATATATATATGTGTGTGTGTGTGTGTGTGTGTGTGTGTGTGTGTGTGTGTGTGTGTGTGTGTGTGTGTGTGTGTATAAAAATGTCCTAGCTTGGAAGTTGCAGCAAATGTAACTCTGTTAAATCTGTTTTTGCTGAATGTCGTCCCTGACTCTCAAATAGTTTGTAGGCGGGTGCCAATAGATTCTGTTACATTGTAGTCGTTTTACAACACCCAAAAAGGAAAAATATATCGGAGTTTGTTCAAAAAGCTATATTTTGGAGAAAAAATAGGTGACTAGAACAACCCTTGGACACGACATAAATTGTGCAGGACATGTCAAACCTGAGACAGTGGACTAAAGGTCAGAGAAAAAGTCTCAGCTTTGGAGCTCTAGTGGTGAGATGTTGATGAATGCTACTTCTGCATGGTCATTATTACATCTTCCAGTAAGTACAGAAATCTCCTCTCAGCTATAACCCTGATTGCTCCTGAAGTCCCTGTACCAATCTTCAGTACTTTGGAAAGTTTAGATGACAATTAATTTTGTAAGACCATTTTTTTTTTAAGGCTCCGATGAATATTTTGTGGCCTCAGAAGTTGATGCCAGAATGATACAACCATTCACTTAAACTGTATTAAATGACTTGAAATCTTGATTTGCTGAAGTCGTCAGCCGTTACTTCAAGATTCAAGGCTAAAGGAAAGGAACCTGTTGGCTCTCGCTACCACATTTAAGAGAAAACTCCAAAATATTTCCATTTGGACTAGGAGCTTGTATACTACATCAATGTTAAATGAATTATAGAGTCAATGGAATGTGATGGTTATTTTGCTAAGTATGTGTTGCTTCACAATTCCATGCCTATTGCTCACTCTGTAAATATGAAAGAAACTTGTGAATCCATGATAACTGTAAAAAATTTAATATAATTATCATAATAGCTGGATTTTCTGTGGTGACATGAAGGTTATATCAATGCTTCTAGAACAACAAAGTGGTTACAGAAAATGTTCTTGTTTTTTGTGCCTTTGGGATAGCTAAAAAAAAAAAACATTCAAGTGGAAAGAATGTTCTGCTAAAGAGATATTTGAGATCTGTAAAGAGAAGATTTATGAAGAACCACTTGTTAATCCTTATGTCTTGCTCCCCCATTGCTTATAGAATTGGGACTCATAAAACAGTTTGTTAGAGCTTTGGATCAAGATGGTGAGTGCTTTATGTACCTGTGTATCAAATTTCCTGCTCATTCACACGAGACGTTGAAAGCTGCCATATGTGATGACCTTCAAACTAGGCTTCTGATCGAAGACAGAGAATTCCTCTATACCCTGAAAACCATAAAGGATGCATTTTCTAGCATGATTACTTTCTTGGCAACTAAAATTAGAACCTTTTTTAGTTCAGAATTGGTTGATTGCTTTTCAAAGTCTGGGAGCAGACATCAGTGTCAAATTGCATTTTCATGATAGCCACCTAAAGTACTTCCCCTCAAATCTTGGCGCTAGGAGTGAAGAGAATACTTCTATCAAGACAATAGAACATAGATAGCAAGGCAGATGGAACACAAACATGATGGCAGACTACTGCTGGTGCTTACAGCATGACAACCCTAATCAGAACTATTCCAACACATCCAAAAACAGAACATTGCCCCCTAACATTTAAAAAAGCTTTCACAATTAACTATTGCTCTCTTTGTTAGACAATAGTTTTGTTTGTTTGATTGTTTTTTTAGACAAATACACTGCTTAAAAAATTAGTTCTTCAGTGCTTGCTTTCCTGTCATATGACTGGATATTAAAGCTGGATTACCAGATAAACTTTTATACTGTCCAGCACTACCAACTGGGTTCTTCGCCGTTTTGAAATGTCTAATAATTGAGATGGATATCATGTGTAGTAGCTGTAACTCGACCTAGGCGATACAAATTCTTTCTGGCTCTTCCTCTCTCTTTCACACCTTATAAGCCAGTAATGCAGTATATATGTTTCTTGAGTAAGTGTTAAGTGAATCCATGGTGTAATTTTTTCTAAGGCTTCTATTAAATTACAAATTTATTTTCTTCTTTGTTCTAAGATGTTAAGTGTGCATGTTGTTACATAATGTTCTGTATATAGATTTGTTTTCAATTTTATTCTGATATGCAAGCTTTAGTGAGGAATATGCCCTCACAAAATTCCTGTTGCAGCACAGACCTGCTTAGCTCTTCGCTTTTGTAATGCTGCACTTAATTATATTCTGTGGCTCTGTCAGCTTTCTTAACTCATTGATTGCACTTTTGATGACCCTGGCTTATATACTCTGAAATTACTTTTAGTATGTAGTGGTCAGCACAAATGCGTGCATGTGGCAAGAGCCACATACAAACACATACACATCTTAGCCGTTTGGGGAATATTTCTGCTTTTGTTATTTATGCATGCTTTAAGGCTAGTTGTTACTTGTATAAAGCTGTTGTATCTTTTCACTAATGACTTGATTAGATGTTTTTGTCTGTAAAAGAATCATTTAAACCTACACCATTTACTTTTGCCGTTTATTGGTTACGTGTGACTGTACATGCCGAATCACAGTCACATTTTGAGATGTTTTTTCCCTGTAAAAGCTATTCATGCTATTTATGTTAGTTAAACAGTAACGGAATGTAGAAATTGTCATAATCCCTACAGTCTAGCTTGCTATACTCCTTCAGATTCATTTGTAGAAGTTGAGTGTACGAGTTGCTTATGGTCTGCCTGCTGCCCTCCAAGAATTGCTTAAAGAGCATTTTGTAATTTCTGCTCACTCTATCTTTTACAGCTTAAGAAAGTGGAGAGAGACAAGAAGACCATGGATCAGGAGATAGTGGAACTCACCAACAAGCTTGTAGATGCCAAGAACACTATTGACAAGCTGGAGGAGCTGAACGTATGTGTTGTGTGTGAGAGAGGGAACGATAGCGTTTGTTTTCTATTTTTGATAATGCTGTGCATTTTCGGATATAGTGGTTTTGGATTGACTATGAAGAGTATTGATAAATTGCTTGTTTTAAAAGCAGTGATGTTTTATTATAATGCAATTTCTTAATGGACCTCTAAGCACATTTAGAGGTTTATTACTTCTGAATGAGTGAGTATGTGCAGCAGGACATTGAGAAGGTAATTAAAGCTGTGCATGCAACTGTTAGCTGCCTGTTTTGAGTGCTTAAATGTAGTGCTTCATCTTCATGTCATATCAGCTGCAGATAAGCCGTCTTTACTCATAATGGTCTCTATGGAGAAACATCACAGACTGCAGTGTGTGCTGCAATCTCTGTGATGTTTTACTTATTTAGTTTACTTGTATATTGTGCTTGTATTACATTCTGGATCCCACATTAAGTTAATTTCCAATCAAAAAAATAAAATGATTAAGTAAGTAAATTCAATAAATGCTGTGCTTCAAAAAGAAGCAGTGCTTGAATGTTCTAGGTGCCAAGTACTGTGCTGATTCTTACGAATTAAGCGTGGTGTTAATCATATGCTACTGCAGCCTCTTGCAATTTCCTTTTCAAAGTCCTTTATCTATGTCCGTCATGTGTTGTCTGAGAATTATTTGCATTTATGTTAGAGCACGTTAAGCTCTGGAATGCATCAAGTGGTGAGTGAACAGTTTTGTAGTCAACGTGCGGAATGCGGAAGAAACATTGGGTAATGACCAGACTGACTCTCATGAGGCAAATCATTATGGCCAGATAATTTATTTAAAGCTAAACACCTAACCAACAACAAGGCTTATTGTCAGCAGTTTTTGGTACCCACTGACAGTGGTCCAAGGAGAAACAAATCATAAACTGGTGGCATCGTGTTGTGCTGCATTGAATAATGTTTTGGCATGTACTTGGATGTTATTTGGCCTATCTAAATCATTAAGGACCAGATGGTGTTAGAGTTTCATATGTAATCATTAGGAATTGCAATTTTCAAAGAAGGGGTGCATCGTAAAGTGTAACATGTATGTTCTAGGGTTAGGGTGACTGCTGCTTATACATCTGCTTTACTCTTTCAGGAGCGATATCGTCAAGACTGCAATTTAGCTGTGCAACTGTTGAAGTGCAACAAGTCCCATTTTAGGAACCATAAGTTTGCGGACGTAAGTGTTCACATTGGTCATTTCAACATGTACATTGCCCATGTTACCTGTGAAATTATAGGAATTTAAATGTATTGTATTGTGACTTTCGTTGGGTTAGGAAGCTTGGACAATTTGACAAGTTTTGAGCTGCAAAGGTATTTAAATTTTTAGAGGTAGCATCAGAGGCCATGCGTTTGAACAAGAATACATGCTTCACTCTCGATGGGCAATTGCTTGAGTAATGGAGATTTGCAAAAAGATGTTATGCTGCCAAGGAAGGAATAACCATCTTGGAGGAATCCACATTTTAACAATTTATAATTACAGGTATTGATTTTGACTGATACTTTTGCATTGATGGTTAGTATTACGAACAACACAGAAGATCAGCCAGATGAAACCCAACAAGAGAATGTGAACCGGTTTATAGAGTTATAGGTTAGAAAGAAATATTGATATATTTATTGATTATATTTACAATGAGACCAGCACATACAATTAAGTCATTTACAGCTTATTACAAATAAGAATTTATGGGCTTGGTCATTGATTGGGTGTTTGTTAAATGGTGTTTATCTTTATAATATAAAGGCAATTACAATAGCCTAAGAGTAGGCTGAACCCATGCTTTGCCCATCTTATGTGCAATATGTGATGGTTCTCAATCTTTCACACAATAACTGTTCATGTTAGGTAGCAGTGGAGAACTAATTGATCGAATAAGTCTGTCAGAATGAATGTCTTTTTGTCACAACCAGTAACCTGGCAGCAACTCAATGGTTTTATGTATGTAGATATGGTCATGGCAACCTGCTGAAGTTCAAACTAAGTATGAGTATGGGGAAGAAAGATTTATGTGGCATGATTTTTGGTGAAAGATTGGCTGCTCTGAGTATTTCTGAAACTGCTGATCTATTGGGATTTTTATGTACAACCATATGTATTATATGCAGAGAGTTGTCAGAAAAACACACATATATAAATGACTAGTTTTGAGAGAACCTTGTGTGCGTGTCACTGAAATAGCCACTGATGCGGATTGCTGATTTGGTATAAACAACATGAATGCATGAAGCCATACTGCCTTCTATCTGTGATTCAGGCTGCTGGTGGTGTAATGGTGTGAAGAGTATCTTTGCATACTTTGGGCCCCTTAATATCAAATGGGCATTGTTTGAACACCACAGCCTACATGAGTATTGTTAGTGACCACCTCCAAGGGGGTCCAACTTATTACTAGCAAGATCTAATAGAGTGGCCATGAGTACATATAGCAAGGGCCAAATGTCTGATCCCACTAGTGGAAATGCTTCTGTTTTTTATTTTTTTTCTTGAAAACCTCCAATTAGCATATTGTCGCGTTACTGTAGGCTTTGTTTTCTCTAATTTTAAGTGATTGAAAATCAATGACATTTGAAACCCCTTAATCATGTTTGGTTTTCAGGTGGCTGTTGCAAAGCTTTGAGCTGTTCTGTTTCATTATCCAGCTTCAGTATGAACCTTTGTCCACAAAGATCTAAACAAGCATCCAAACAAACAGAGCACTGACCTTGTCTGACCATAACAATCCCTAATGTGAAGGTGATTCAAGGGTCAAGTTTAGAAGTGTTGCCTGAAATGCATTGATCTTGTATGCCCTAAATCCAGAGAAATCTATGGTGTTTGGTGAGCGATTTGCTGCCCCCACAGGATCATTAAGGCAGCAGTGGAGTTGGACTGTGTGAGCACAGATTTTCCCTGCATGTTTTCCATGAATCGATAGCCAGTTGGCTTCATTTAATCAAAGCTGCAGCATGAAATAAATGCTGTGGATTTTTTGGGGACATTTTGACATTTATTTGGTTAACTGAGCAATATGATTACTTAAAAGACTAAACTAACTAGATTTATGGTTGAGAGACCATAAATAATATTGGTAATTAATTATAATAGTTTGGTTACTACTTTGGTTTGTAAAGTCTTGCTTGTTTGTCTTGCATTCCAGTTGCCATATGAACTTCAGGATATGGTGAATAAGCACATGAAAAGCAGTTTGCCTGACAGGACCCAGAGCCCACAAGGAGCCCTTAGCCAAGACCCAGATACCCTGAGCCTGACACCTGCTGATGTGGTCCCCACCTCTGTCATTGCCAGGGTGCTTGAGAAACCTGAACCACTGGTACTCAACTCGGCTCAGTCCAGCAGCAGTGGTCGACCAGTGGCTGAGGATGTTTTTGTCCATGTGGATATGACCAGTTCTCAGAGCAAAGGCAGAGAGAATGGTTGTCCTAGGCTGAGCACTGGTGTTGAATCTGATAAGCCGCATGTCAACGGTATGTTCCGTAGTCCAGATGACGTATCAGCTGAGAACGTGACAAGCCCCTCCTTTGAAAAGCTGAATCCTTATCCTACTCCACCTCCTCCACATCCACTGTACCCAGGTCGCAAAGTGATTGAGTTCTCCTCTGATGATAAGGTGAAGATCCCCAAGAATAGTCCCCTGCCCAACTGCACCTATGCTACACGACAAGCCATCTCCCTTAGTTTGGTACAGAATGAAGATGAAGGAGAACGGCAGCGTACTGTCCCTAACAGCCCTGCCGTGTCCGAGGGAGGCTGGCATTCTGGTACCTCCTCTTCATCAGGTGGAGGCCATGCGTCTCTCAGACAAATGCCTCAGCAGACTGAGTTTACCGACCCTTTATCAAGCCAGTCCAGTCCTTTAAGCAGCCCACCACAACCACCGAGTGCCTTTGCTAGCTCAGATAGCTCTGAGGAGGACTTGCTTACCAACTGGCAGCGAATGTTTGTGGAGAAGGTTGCTCCTTCATCAGAAGGCACCCTAATTAACCGTACCTCCTTTAGTAGTGAGACAGTAAAGGAGCTCCAAAAGAGTTGCAACAGCAAATCAGGGAGAGGAACTTCAGAGCGAGGAATGCTGCGGGGTGCCTACTCTGACGGAGAAGACGGTTCATCTGTTCAAAGCTGGGCGGCCAGCAGGGAGTCCAGCCTGGATACAGACACCAGCAGCATTGCAGACGTGCGCACTAAACGGGGTCAGTATGGCACAGAATTTTTACAGGAAGAGAGTGAAAGCTTGCTAATCTCCCTTGACAATAATAATGGTGCTAGTGGCCACACAATGGTCACTGTGGAGGAAAGCCCAGCTTCTGCAATGAGGCAGCAACTTGCAGAAGAAGCCAGGTCTGTAGGCAGTTTGGCCGAAGAGCAGGATATTTTGCCAGAGGACTTTCCAATCATCAACCCAAGAGTCCTTGCTGGTCTAGAGGATTACACAGAAAAGCATCCACCTCAGCGTCCTCAGAAAAGCCCCAAAAGGATGGGAGTCCATCATCTGCACCGGAAGGACAGCCTAACCAGAGCCCAAGAGCAAGGAAACCTGCTAGACTGAGACAACTCCTTGCTCCGTACTTCACCTACAGTGCTCTTTTGCTACAGTCATAGCAGGTCACAAAGGGAAGCAGATATTTCATACGTGATCAACAATACCCATGCTGCTTTGTTTTCTTTGTTATTACTGTGATATTTCACCTACTTATTAGAAGCAAGAAGTATTTATGAACAGAACACAATGCTCAACTTAGACGATTACGTTTGTAATTCTTTGGAGCTGTGGTGTCATGTAAATGATAAAGAAACTACAGGATATAGCCATATAACATTCCATAACGTGTTGGAATTGGAAACCAGATGAAATAGCTCTACATCTTGTTACTGTAATATCCTTGAATGCAACACAAATTGGAAGCAAGAGCCCTGTAGTTTTAAACTTTAGAAAAGAGCATGATTGTTGACTGACACCCAGATCCAGTTACTTTTGTTTCAAAAAATGGAACAGACTGGATTTTCAGCTATCAGTGCCTAACCGTTTTTGTTTATTCCACCTGGAACTGAGAAGCTTCTCATCTGCACAATCCTCAGCAAACACCTTTCATCAAAGAGCTACCACTAATTCCTGATCCAGTGTTTTCGACCGTTTATCTGTTCAGCAGATCAGTTTGCATCCTTGTTGAGTTTTTAATAGCAGGTCATTTGTTTTAATTCCCACTTCACGACAAGCACTTGTGTATGACAAAGTCTGGTGTGTTCAGACTTGTTTTATTTTTTTTAATTGTAGAGGAAAATGACCCCTCACTTTACATGAATACTAATAGGCATAATGGATGTTTTTAAGATGAATGTTGATAGAGAATGTAGACACAGACAGTACTAACTCTTTAACCTTCTAAAAATATTTAGTTTTATTTGCTCATGCACAAATTATAGAAGTTGTTTTTTTTTAATTCTGTATTGAAAGACAAAACCTCACAACCTATTCAGTCCAGTGTAAACTACAGATGCCTTATTCCTGTTTGTTGTCCAGTCACATGAGCTTTAACTTGTTCTTTCAAATGCTGTCAACAGTGTCTGCTTATTACTATCAACCTGTGAGCTAGGGGTGTGCGATATTGACAAAAATGTATTAATAAAGATATTTAGACAGTACTGGCATATAGTTTTCAAAAGTCATTTGAACCCATCTCTCTTAACCGCCTAAATTGGCACAGTGTCTTTTGCGCTGTAACTGCTGACAGCATTTGATATTTCCTATGTGCTTCTAGGTAGAATGTTAGCTCGAGTTGTGGTGCTAGCACTCAGTGCACATGCTCAGTAGTCTGTCCTGCCTGACTACATGACACAGTAAATATGTGTACTCAAATTGTTTTTACTATTTTTCTTTTGTTTTTTTTTGTTTTTTTACATACTCCATGATGTCAGCTTGCACATCATTAAAATGTGGTATTATCGTACATAATACATATCGCACACCCCTCCTATGAACAGTGAGTGAGGCTAAATTAACAGAACTTTTTAAAGCCATAATTTAAGGTCAATTGGTCTTCAAGAAATAATGCAATAAACAAAAATTTTTAATTAACCCAACCACTTAATGGAAGAAGGCACATTCTCATAGCTGGCTGGTATTTGCTGATGACGAACAGCAAAGTGACAGATTAATCAAAGTGTGATTGTTATAAAGTGGTTTTCTATTCCAGGGGCACATGTCCTAGGTTGTAGTCATGACACTGAGCTTCTTTACATTTGTCCTGCATAGCTAATGCACTTATGGGGAACTTGTCCTATGCAGCATCATACTTTGGTTTGATTAATAACCTTGTTGTCATTAGACATATCAGTTGGCTAAAAGCTGTAAAAGCATTTTAAAACCATTACACTATGGTAGCTCACGTAGCTCACGTCTCCATATAAAATGTTGCAGAGCAGAGCTTCTAAATCTACACATCCAATTTACCTGACTCCCTCTTTCCACTCTAGTACTAATGTGCTATATCAATCTTTTTTCTCCATATATAATAGCGGCAGATCATAATGAGCAGGACTATAAGTAGCCAATGTGATAAATTTTTGATATACTTCAAAATAGCTTGGTGGTGCTTAAAGGAGATTTTCACAAAGATATGGAAATCGTGGAACTAA
>JAUZSU010202405.1:0-11568 GCA_034780255.1 Parotocinclus maculicauda
TTGTCGTTTCCAGCCCTTTGATCCTGCCCACCTGTTGTCCGTTATGTTTTTGTTCTGTTTTACGTTCAGTTTATTCATTTACAATATACCTGGTTGTCCCGCATGTCGCGTTTGCCTCCGACTCCTTCACCGTTCGTGACACCATCGGAATTAGGCGGATTTAAGTCATTATCTCCCATGGGTCGAAATAGCCCAAAACTTCCTGACCTATTGGTTTCATCTTATTGAATATCAGTGCTATTTGGGTTATTAGCCACCCTTTGCCTGGATGAAAGAGAACTGGATCTTCTCTTTCATCTATCTCTTTCTCTTTCATCCATGTTTCTATGGCTTTGGCCTTCACCTTCATATATACAATCAAACCCAAAACCCAGCAGTGGCAGCTTTGAAGACATGTGATTTGATTTTTTTGACCTTCTTGTCTATAGACCAGTACCTTAACCACTAGGACACAATAAACTTAGCATTTTATTTAACATTCTTACAAAGGCCAAAGTGGTTCAGACACTTAGCAGAGCAGAACTAATTGCCCTGATGATGGTTGAATGACCTACAATGTGACCCAAAGCTGGCGAACATGACTGGGCATTTTAGCAGTGAAGTCCGGAAATTAAACACCTAGTGTTTTACCACATTTATAAAGAAACATGCAAGTACACATTTGTAACAGTTCTTGGAGAAATATTGGCTGATGGCTTATCAATCAATCATACGGAACTAAAATAACATCAAATAAATACAGACAGGAACCATATTGTAGCATTGAAGAGGAGTTAGGAAGACCAGGAAGTTTGCTCATGATGGAGTTTTATTGCCCAAACTACACCCGAAGAGCTAAAAAAATGTACTTGCAGTAGTTGCTACGCCTAATTCATTTCTGCTTACAAATATACTGCTCCTATAGTGCTCATCCGTCATGGTCTATCACTTAGTTAAGCATTGTACATTAGTACTTATATGTAACCATGACTAGATATTTCTGAATTATAACATTATTTAAATATGACTGTAGAAAATATTGGGCATGTGGTTGCAGTGGTGAAATTAGATTTTGAACTGCATATTGAGGATAAAGTGGTGATGACAATGACCACAATTTGCTCCTTGCTATTCACTTTCTTTAGTTCAGACTCACACAGCTGCATACCAACTTAAGTTATCTGCTTTAGGGGAGCATAACATGCTTCTTCTGAGTAGCAGTTTCTGGATAGCATTTGTTTCTGCTATGTCTGGTAAGGGACGCTTGCAGTATAGTTAATCAAGTACTTGCATCAAATAGGGTCTGCCAAATAACTCATTTAAATGACATTTTAAAATGTATAACAGTATGTACAGTAAATACCATGGGGACCAAATGTCTGAGACCACTAGTGAAAATCAGAAGTTTTTTGTTCTTTTAAGAATGTTTCTAAAAATGTTTGTTTTGCATGTTTTCTTTAACTTAATAAAACATTTTCATAAAAATTATATAACCAACAAAAAATTAGTTAATGGATAATTGTTTTGATAGATTTTAGTATTTGTTAGTATTTGAAATGTTCTCCTTTTGCCGTGATGAAGGTCTGCGCTCAAACAGGCTGATCCATGATATCCCAGGTTGTTACATTGAACACTGATAAACAATGAGTCAAGATGATTCAGAGTTAAATCTTTAAACATGTGTTCTTGTATGAGACGGCCCCAGATTGAGAATGGTACAATTAACTTCTAACTGTTTTTTTTTTCCATTTATACTGAAATTATAAATTGCTGACATCACAGTATATGCTTTTAAATAGGCCATGGCAAAAAAGAACAATACATGTGTGTTTACAACTAGAAAAATATGTTATGTAATACACCTTTTAAGAATAGCAAGACCCTTTGTACTTACTCAAGGTCGCTGCCCTACTAGAACACCAAATCTCAATCTGCAGGCATACTGTACACAGGGTCAGCTTCAGTCAAGCTATTTCATCTTGACATTATAGTAGGTCTGTTACAAATGCCCCCTCCACCTCACTAAACTCACGCTTAATTAACTGCCCTACAATCAGAGGCATATTATGTAAATTTTATGTATTAATTGTATTATGAATGGCTGCAGGTGAGCCAGCAGCACAAGGCAGACCGGCGTCAATCCATCATAGGCATATTATATACTGCTCACATTTTTTTTAAATTTAATTTGATTGATTTTATTTAATATTAAAAAATAAAATATCCCCTAATTAAATAACCTTTTTGTGAGCAGTGTATTATTATTATTGTTATTATGATTATTATTATTCTATTATTATATTATATGAGCATATAGGTGTAATTTTAGACACACCCCTCAACAACGTTGTCCCAGTGATAAGATGTGTTAAAACTGCATTGGCCTCAGAGCTATTTAGTTTCATGTTAGACTTACTTTTTCATGTCTTTATTTACATTTACAGCATTTAGCAGACACCCTTATCCAGAGCGACTTACAACTGATACAATCTTACAATTCAAGCAATGGTGGGTAAAGGGTCTTGCTTAAGGACCCAACTGTGGCAGCTTGGCAGAGGTGGGATTTGAACCCGGACCATCAGGTTCATTCAGGTCCAGAGTCCAGTACCTTAATCGCTAGGCTACCACAGTCTTTATGTTCTAGTTATTTAATCTATATATTCATGTATTCTTTTTATTATTATTATTATTATTATTATTATTATTATTATTATTAATAATATTATTATTATTATTATTTCACATTCGCTCTATTCATGCTTGTATTCACTGCCTTAGAGAACTCCATAAATGATCCATTAAGTTTAGGTGACTGTGGAGAAAAAGCAGTGAGGAGAGTCAGCACTCCTTGTCGATCTTATTTGGCCTTCAAAGATTTGCTTAGCTTATGAGGTGTATTTTGTAATCACAATTCTGCTTCAATATAATTCTTCATTAATTCTTAAAATCCTAATTCATATCACTAGTGGTCACACTATACAGATAGAGAGACAGATATAAAAGAAAGCAGAATTTCTGAAATCAAAGGCTTAATAAAGCCCAGAATATATACAGCTCACAAAAGTTAGGGGATATGTTAAACTGAAATGTCTTCAAATTTTTGTGAGCAGTGCAGTTTCCCATTGCTTTCTTCTGTTGTTTTATTAATGTACTGTAACACAAGCATTACAAAATGCTCACAATTTGTAAACTGAGGAGGATAATGACAGATGTCCCCCTGTCCCACTCCCTCTATCTCTCTCCACGCACACACACACACACACACACACACACACACACACACACACACACACAAATGACTCATGCACAAACATGTTAAATTAATTCATTTTGCATATAATTCATTATGCATTAGGTCTAATTAACAGATGTTTTACATGTCTCTGGAAAGGAAATGAACAAGGTGAACTTCTCCAAACGTATTCACATAGAGAGGGACAGGTTTAATTGTGATTAGATGCTGAGCAGTATGTAACAATAAGGTTTAAAAGTAAACAAAAATAAACTTAGAAAGTTCTAGCAGAATTCTTGTACAGTTGTCTGTACTGTATCATAGCAGGGACTATTAACGTTTAAAACAATTACATTAACCTACACTTGACATAGTAAATAATTCACACCGGGCTTATTTTATAGTAAAGTGTTGAAAAATCTCAGATAATATAGTGAGTAATGTATTGAAAGTAATGGCACAGTGGTGCAGTGGTTACCACTGTTGCATCACAGCTCCATGATTCCCTTTATAATTCTGTGTGGAGTTTGCTTGTACTTCCCATGTTTGTGTGGGTTTTCTCTGGGTACCCGGTTTCCTCCAAATACTTGTGTCAATTGGTCTTTCCAAAATGCCCATAAGTGTGTGTATTAGTGTGTGAATGTGTGTGTATGAATAAAGGGAATTAAAAGTAAAAGTGTTAATAAGCAAATTCTTTGTCTCACTATATCTTCTATTGACATAATGATTACTGTAGCTAATTAACGGTACATCTATGCCTTATTCTAACCTTAACTTCATTAACTGAAAGCACATGTTTTGACTCTTTTGGTTTTCAAAAGAAAGTTGCAGTTTCTGTGAAAAAACAGTGTTTGTCAGTTGGGGAACACATTTTTTGTACCCAATTCTCAATCTGTCCCAGGGTACTTGTGTGTTTCAGTCCCCAAAAGTGTCAGAAGTCAAGTCACATATTACACACACACATACACACCTCCCCTAAGAACTTATCCTTATTATAACACAGTCTAATGGACTTGAGAAACTATTACCAGTGAACTACACATTACTAGAGTAAGGTTAGTGGTGGAGGTTCTATTTGATTTTGTCTTCTTTATTTATTTATTTCACTATGATATTTTCTTCCACAAGTTCACAGGAAATCTTCAAAGAAAAATCCTTCCCATCAAGCTGCCTGCAACAGAGACCAAGAGGGCTTTTGAGACGACTTCAGTGAAAAGCATTACCATTTAGTGTGTGTTGGTAGAATCTCTCACACACACTCTACCATGAAATCAGTCCAAAATGTCTCTAAAACCTTATTGCCACCCACTTCCAGGCTTTTAGACACACTCTTTCCCTTATGCACACACAGTGTACTGTACTTATTACCCACAGACTAGCGGTGGTGCTGTCAACGCTTTAGAATGTTCTATATTTCTGCATAAATATGACCTGTGCCATAATCAGTTTTTTTACAAAGGCCAAAATAAGACAACATGTTTTTAAACTGTTTGACAAAAAAAGTTATTTAAAGTTATTTATTAAGGTCATTGATTTATTGAGGAAAAATACCCAATATTACAACCAAATTACAAAAAGCTGCCATGGAAAAGATAAATAAAAAAAAAAATAAAACTGTCCTGTGCATTTACTTTGAGTTTTATTTTATTGCAGACAACATGAACAAAATATATTTTATGTTTATTTCTTGTCAACCTCATTTCATTTGTTAATAAACATCCATTCTTACATGTTTTCAATAATATTGTTGGGACATGGGCAATTAAAAAAGTAAAAAAACTAAAATTATGCTGTTTCAAACAGATGACGTCAACAGCTATTATAATTATGATTTGCTATAAAACCAGTATCCTTAAAAAGCCATTGAGGAGAAAAGCTTGGCAGCAGATCTCCAGTTTGACAACAAATGCCTGAGAGAGTTACTGATAGGAACTGACACAGCCATATACAATAACGGACCCTGGCTTTTGGACTTTTCACTGATGTAAGTCTTGATGACCTTTTTGCCCTTGGTCTAGAGCACACTGCATCCATTTCCTTCTATCTGGACTACTGGTACATGTGACCACAATATTTCACATTGTAATGGTCCATCCTAGATTCCTTCGAGCCCAGGAAAGTTGATACCAATTCTGGACATCTTAACACAAGGCTTCTTTTTTTGCACAGTGAAGTTTTAAGTGGTATTTGTGATTGTAACTCCATACTGTAGTGCTTGACAAAGGTTTGCCAAAGTAATTCCTTGCCCATGTGGTTCTTGATGCAGTGCCAATTATGGATGTTTAGCTTAAGTTTGCACCCATGTCCCTTACGCATTGGAATTCCTCCAGATTGCGCTTTTAAACATTTTAATAATTTTCTCATACATTTAAAAAAAAAATTATAATCTAGCCATCTTTGCTTATCAAAGACCCTTTCCTGGATGCTGCTTTGGTGACGCACCTGAAGGTGAAATTAGAGTCATGTATTTTCAATCGGATGGCAATTAGGGATGAGGTTTCTGATGATCATCAAAGAACTTTTGATGCTTACCAGTGTGGAAAATCTTACAAAACCTTTTTTTAGTAATAAGGTTTTGGTTAATTCATTAATTAAAAACTAACAACATTAGTTAGTTACAATATTTACATAATCTAATCCAGCTTTCTGACTGAGTATCATCTTACCTCTTTTGTTTCATAATAATCATACAATCTACTGTATAATCTGTTATATATTTATTAAGGATGTATTTTGTAAAAAAAATCAAGTCAGTGCTTAAGCTATTGTGTAAAGTTATTGTGTTTTTTTTATTTACTCTGTTGAAAGATTGCCCTTTCAGAAGACAAATAAGCAGTAAGATTCATTAATAATATCAGGATGTCTAGGACAACTTTTACAAGTTGTGATGTGAACCCAAATTATATTGAAATGAATAATTTTCCTAAATAAACTTTATTGATTGCTTAATGCAACTGACAAAAAGCTAGTTGGACTGGTTATTAGACTGCATTGTCCTGCAGAGCTTATATATACTTTTTTACTAAATCAACCCAACATTTCTCTAATTCCTTATTGCTCGCCAATGCATGAATTTCACTGCATTTGCTCCCATGCCAATGTACCAACAGTGAGTTTTATGTCAATGAACAATGAACAAAGCTTATAGACAAAATCATAAATACTCAACCTGTACAATCACCCTGCTGAAAAAAAACAAGCATTGACCAGCATCAGATTCATGCTGGTTTTAGATGGTGTAGTGCTGGTTGACCAGTATAACCTTGCTGGCAAAGCTGGTTGCCCAGTATAATCTTGCTGGTATTGTTGTTCAACCAGCATGTGCTAGTCACCAGCATCCCCAGCAAAGACCAGCATGTGCTGGTCACGACCATCCAAAAACCAGCAAAAACAGCATATGCTGGTCACCAGCATCCCCAGCAAAAACATGTTCAAAACACAACAAACGTTGGTCACCACCAAGTCCAGCATCATGCCGGTTTGTTTAGTTTTTTCAGTAGGGCAAAGCATTATTATTATTATTATTGTTGTTGTTGTTGTTGTTATTAATGCAGCATTTCTCTTTCTAATTGCCATTTTTGGCAGTTATGAAGAAGAAAAAATCTAACAAATGTCACCCTATAATACATGAAGTGAACAAAGCCCCTGTAGCCACAATCAAGAAGGCTTATATCACTTTGCTTTCTCAGAGACATCCTGAAATATTTCTTATGTAATGCTCGGTGTGTAAACACACACAAGGCCGGTGTAGGAAGCAATCGCAGGTATTTACTTAAAGGCAAACTCGTAAATGTTAGACATGCATGGTTCAGGCGATCAATAAACAGAGCACAATCCAGGTAAACAAAGTAATGCAATTCATAACCAATATATCAATCAAGAAAACGCTCAGTACGGTTCACAGGGAAATCACCTTTTGCCGTGAGATGTTTGGGGTTTAAATCAAATTTGAATTCCTCGGACGCCAATAGGCATTTTTGTGCGCTCATTTAATTCTGTGTTCGGCTGAGTGTGTGCATTCTGAGCCAGCACGCTGGCCGTGACACCTTAAAGATGGAAATCTAAATTCTGTTAATTTCTTTCTAAAGCGTGAAGGATGTATGACTGAAGAGTGTAGAAAGTCTTAATTAGAACATTTAAATACACTCACTGACACTCAATGAACATTATGCATTATCGCACTTCCTTATAGTGTTCATTCACAGATGATTGATTTTAATTGCTGAGGGAATAAAGTAATAGACTTAGTTTTTTTTTTGACGATTGTTGCTGCTTATCCAGTTGATTGTTCTGTCTCTGATCTACTAAAGCAACCTTATTCACCAAAAGTGGTTTATGCTTTATACACAGCCTCTGGGCTGTGTAGACCCCTGTGTCTCTCCCCAGTTTCTTCCCTCAACCCTCCAACTTAAAAAAGATTAAAGCAATAGATAGAAACCTGTTTGGTATTTTGCAACCCTTTGACTTGTATGTCAGTATCTTGGATGAACTGCACATAGTGTCATTTAGGTTTGATCCACAAGGTAGTAACACCTGGGCAGGGCACAACTGGAACTGTGTTTATACTTGGCTAACTCTGCTTCTAATTACGAGTTTCAGTGACCTGGCAGTGCTCATATACATTTTTACAGAACACCATTTGACATGGTGCTGCTGAAGCATGCACATCCCATCTGAACATAGTGAGAGAGTGTGAACTTGAACTGGTATATTTGAGCAAGAAGACGTATGACTGGACAACCTATCCCATGTTTGTCTTTCAGCCTACTTCAAGGATGAGTTAGATAAGATAAGGCAGAGTGATCAGAGAGGAAGGAAAAATGATGGTGAAGAGGCCTAGAGGCGTTTGTCTGACTTTGGAAAGTGTCAAAAAACAAAAAAGGCCCTTTGTCAGCAGGCTTCAAAGACACACCCTAATTTAAATAAGTTCAATCAGACCACTTGCCTTGGCCCTGAGCATGAGGAAGTACCATGTCAGAGTTAATCGCATTCAAGATTCTTGCATCTAAGTAATAAAAAGCTTCTTGTGAAGATGATAGGGGCAAACACTTTGAGGTTGCCAAGGACAGGTGTGTAATTTGAAGTTAAATACAAATTTACAAAGATGTACACTGCCTGTCTGTCTGACTGTATTCATTGACTTGCAGAGGGATGCGATTAACACATCATCAGGTAAAAGATAACCCAGTCAAGAGATATGAGGCCCATCTATAGAAGAGTTTGAATATGTTTCACCAACAAACAAATATTTATTTAATTTTTTAAAGTATATATTTACAACTCAAATGACAATATATATAATCTAATTATAAGTACCATGACATGATGCAATCTTTATTTAAAACAAACTCTCATATCAGCCATATCAAAGCACAGTTGAGCTGGGATGAATTGCATGCCTGAAAGCACCAATTAAATGATTTATAAGTAATTTATGTATGTATATTCACATGGGCAGTGGGAAGTCATAAGCAAAAAACATAAATACATAAAAAAAAATTCTTTAAACACATGAACAAAGTTAGAACAGCATCAGGCCTAAATGTGAGACACACAAGCATCATTTAACATCAGCAAACGTGAGAGAGACCATTTGATCGGAATATACATATATACGGACCATATCTTTTTGCTTGAGCTATGTAAAACTTTATTAGTCAACTACCAAAACTTATTAGTCATACAACAACTACATAGCATGCATGAATGGCTGTTTATTGCAAAATAGCACAATTGTGGATTAAGGGCCTTGCTCAAGGACCCAACTGTGTTACCTTGACAGATGTGGAATTTGAACCCTGAACCTTCTGTCTTATAGTCCAGTACCTTTAGCACTAGGCCACCACAGTCCACCAATCATTTATGATTACCGTCAGATGTCACGAAACCAAATGTGTTTCACTGAGAACAATTGTGACTGATGTTCCAATATAACTTGTTGCAGCGATATTTAAGATTTGAAGAACTGTACATTAAAGGGAAAGAAACATTAAGAAGAGTGAAAAATGTTTTGTTTCTTTAATAAATGATGCCAGTCTGTAAAAGTGCATCACTAAAGTGAATAAAACTGCCTGTCACATAGTGTACCAATTATCACAGTCTAGTCTCTCAAACTACAAAGACCTTGACAAAAAAACAGTGTCACATAGTGTCTGAGGTCTGCTTCTGTCGATGAGAAACATTTCAATAAATAAAAGCAGCAGGCAGCAGTTTAGATCACATTCCCTAACAAGTCATAAGCCATCCAGATACTTTACAGCTTGATGAAAAATAACACTATCATCAGCATAACACTATCTGATCTCTTTAGTATCCTGTACTATCAGCAGCCTAAAAGTGGATCTAATGTCTTGGTAGATTTAACTGCGTTTTTTGCAATTCCTAAAGCTTTTTGCAATATCACTGACATCAGTTTGATATTTAATAATTTGAGCCATTAAATTAGATCATTAAATTGAAGTTTTTGCTTATTTTGTTAATTTATCATGGGCTATGCACACCAGGAGGATGGTTACATCAATAGTAGTCAGAGACATTAATACTCTGCCAATTAGTTAAGTCAGTGCATGTGTTTTTCATGTTGAACTAAACTAAAGCCGCTTTTCCTTAAGACCGCCCTCAAACTCATTTTTTGGTTATGTCGTTTCTTGCTTATGTATGATTGGCCGTTCATGTATTATTTGTGTGCTGAAAGGCAGCAACTGTTTGAAAAATACCAACAATGAAAGTTTGCTGGAAAATAATGGGTACAATGAAGCAACTGTCCATACATGTAATTTGGCAATAGTTTAATGCTAAATGCTCTTCAGGGTACAATTTTGGTATAACCAGGCTTGGGACTCACAATGACAATAGTTGTTTTATGCACCAACAAGCCTGGGATTTGATCACAGGTACTAACACTTGTGGCATTTCCAAGCACAGACTAGCAAAGATAGACATTTTTCCAGCTCTGTCCACTTAGCTATTCAGACTGGAAACAATTTTCAACTCAAAATACATAGTTGAAAACCATATTTTCAAAGCAATTTGGCAGTACACATAATCACATACAAGAAACAAGTTGTTCGTTGGTTCAGTTCCAAAGAGATTGATCTGAGTCTTTTCTGTCTGGATTTTGCATGTTCTTCTGTTCATTTGGGTTCAAATAATGGGTGTTGGGTTAATTCAACAGGAGCCTAGTGTAAGCAAAATTTTCATACACTGGTGTGTTGCCCTGTCTAGGGTTTGTCCCTCCTTGTGTCAAGTGATTCTGGCTAGGCAAAGGCTTTACCAATTGCCTTAATTGGTCAACGACATAACGAATGAATGGTAGTAAAAGAAAAAGAAGGAAATGTTAATGTGTGTGTGTGTGTGGGGGGGTGGTTAATGTGTCATATCTTAGATGGGTTGGGTTTAATGTGTCATAACTTAGATGCCATTTGCTGCATTTTGCTGTATTTTTATCTGATTGTTAAACACCTTATTTTACCTTCAAGTGTCCCTTAATTCAATGACTATTTTAGACAATGATAAGTTATCATTCAAACAGTGTCTGTATTCATCAGCCTGTTGTTAAATCCTCTGCTATGCCTAAGAAAATGAATTGAAAGTGACACAATTTATCACCAACAATAACTATATGTGTTCATTTGACTTTTAAATTGGTCTGTTCTTTTTCATTTAGTTAAAAATGTAACAACATCATGCTACCCTGCCAAGAACTTAAACAGAGTGGTGTATAAGTGTGGTGTATTAATTTAACTATTTGAAAGTAACATCAGCAGACAATGCACTGCATTTACTGCAAACACATTAACCAGCTTGTAAAAATAATATACTGAAAATGATACAAAAATCGCTTTTAAGTTTTTTTTACACCATTTCGTTTGTATTTTCCAATTATATTTTAAGCAATATATTATTTTACCTTGATATCTTGGTGCTCATGGGGGACCACTGGGGATGATGGTGATCCTTAGCAGCCGCGTAATTCGAGTATGCCTTAGGCCAGCTCTGAGTGAAATTATGTCTCTGTACCTATTTGTATTTGTGCTGCTGTGCTTGTCAGGACACTATTTTTAATTTAAATTAAGTTGTTAATCCTGGTTAAATAAAGGTTTGAATGAAAAATATGTTCACTAGGTGCATCGAGCATCACAATAATTAGTTGGCTTTTCAGTAAGATAATATGCTGTTTAAATCATGATGGAGTGCAGAATTAGACAAAAAGAGAAAGAAAGATTAAATGACACTTCTGGCTTTTAGTTGGACACCTTGGACTCATTTAGCTACTTATTCGGTCAAGTCAAGTCAAGTCAATTTATTTCTATAGCGCTTTTTACAATACAATATTGTCACAAAGCAGCTTTACAAAA
>JAUZSU010202416.1:0-11567 GCA_034780255.1 Parotocinclus maculicauda
CCTGATTACGAACAGCTGCTTCTCCTGCTATTTAGGTGTGGGTTTTAGCGCTGTTCGCTGCCAGGTCGTCTTCATTCGGTACGTGCGCCTTTAGGGATAGTGGGTTACGTTCGGGGGCTTTTAGTGCTGATGTACTCGTACGGGGGGATCCCCCAAGGTGTTTAGTATTTTTAGGGGCATTTTGAGGGTCTCTCGTCCCGTACGCTCCTCCGTCGTCGGCACTCAATGTTCCTCACTCCAGCTGGCTGCTCGTCCTGAATGGGACGTGCCCCGGCTCGGCTTACTCGCGCCATACGTGAGCCCGAGCTCGTGCTCGCCCCCTGGCGCTTCAGCTCCTTTTGCGATCTGTTCGCGTTCGTGCTCCCGAGTTAATACTCGTTTTCTGGCGCCTCGGCACCCTTTGCGCTCTCTTGAGCCTCACTCTAGTCGGCTGCCCTCTCGGTCTGACACACGCCCTGGCTAGAGTTGCCACCTGGCTGCACATTTAAATTATATGCGCCCGGCATGGCTTTCTCGCGCTACATGCGCGTTTAAGCTCACGCTTGCTCTATGGCGTTTGGACTACCTCTGTGCCTCACCACTTGGGAGACGTCCCAAATCGTGCTCTCTGTACGCTTACCCCGTTAGGGGGCAGTCGGGACACAACACAAGCGGCGCACCATTTCATCCTTTTGGTTTTTTGTGTTCAGGAGCCTTTCGCTCCGCTCCTAATCCCCTTTTTGTTTTTCTATATTATTTCCCCATTATTATTATACGTCGTGGGATTCTGTCTGTCCTGCATCCTTGGGTCCTACCACCAACCACCACATCTCGTAACACAGCAGGTACGACTTTGGGCTTATTTTCTCGAAAGTCAAAATATCAGCACCAGGGTTACATTCCAGTGGGCGACACAGTTAACACATATTAATAATTTTATCAAAAAGCATTGACTATCTCATGTCATTTACTGAATATTGTATTTAAAGTGAAAAACAAAAAACAAAATTTTTAGTGTCCAGCTGCCCAGTACTGCAGGATCTGGCAACCCTGAAATTAATCACAGAACCCATTAAATGGCTACCAAATACTTTTTGGGGATGCAGTATATGCTTGAGGAAATGTAGACTTTGTATTAAATAATAATCAGAATAAGAATAAGAACATAAAGTTGACTAGTTGACTGGATTATTGACAAAATGACATTTTATCTTGTTTTTGGATTATTATTAAGTGAATGTTAACACACCCGTTGGCTCTGGCTGCCTGTAGCCCACTTAGCTCCAACCCAACTGGACCAGTAAGACCCAAATTAAGACCAGTTTAAGGTCAGAGCACAATAACATGACCCTAATATTGCACTTTTGGACTGTATATTTAGCGAGCGTGGCAGCACCGGTCTCATCTGTCCTATTTCCGAGGCCGTCTGAGGTAGGTCCGCCTGGCTGATGGGAAAAGCCGTGTAATGGCTCTTGACTTCTGCCGCTGAAACAAGCCAGCTTTGGTCTGTCCTCATTTTTTACCGCCGTTCATTGATACACTCGTCGACTGACCTCAATCGAGTTGTCATGGGAACAGGTGTGGTCACGTGAACCTGAGAGTGGAAAAGTTGGTCTGGCATGGAGGGTCGGGGGGCTTTTAGTTCTTGTGAGGCACTGACATGTTGCCGTGGAAACAGGCCGGGAGCGGAGCTGGGGAAAAAAATCAGAGTGGCAAAAAGTGATTGGAGACGCCATATGTGTCCTGCGCTTTATTTATATCTCCCCCCCTCGATGAAGACAGGTCTTTGATACTGTAATTTTTCTTCTCCGACCTCCTTGCGGGTTTTTACCTCCCTCGCTCCCCACCCTGATGTCTTTAAACTCGAGCGTAATTAAAGGGAGACGGACCGTGTGAACGGAGCGGACCCCCGACTGCCCTGAAATGTGTCAGATAGAGTTTGTACGTGCTGGACTCCGGGGGTTTCTTTTTCCCCGGAGAACAGACAAAGTAATTATTTTAAATCAAATAGCTGGGTTAAGGAGGTTAATAAGAGGGGATGTAACTGTGCTCCCCAGAGGCCCTGGAGTAACCAATATTTACTGTTGATCCGAACCGGGCCGGGGTACGCTTGACAGCCTCTCACTATTACTGACAGCATACTAGATTGATGAGGGTGGAGACACAATCAACTGGAGGAACCTCTGTAGGCTCCTACAAGACCAGATCAAACTTGCTGAGCAGGTTTAAAAAGTATCTCTTACGTCCCCATAACACACTGATAGGGACTGTGGTGGTCTTGTGGTTAAGGTATTGGACTATGGACCAGAAGGTCCATAATTCAAATCCCACCTCGGCCACAGCTGGGTCCCTGAGCAAGGCCCTTAACCCACAATTGCTTGGATTGTAAAGCTGTATGAATTGTAAGTGGCTCTGGATAAGGGCGTCGGCTAAATGACATAAATGATACAGACTTCATTAGGAACTCGTATAAGGCAGGGGAGAACTTTATAGATCTCTGTCTGAATTTTTTAGGGCACCACACATACGCTGTTCCACGTCGGCAGATTTGTCAGCTGCACCGTTTTCATGCTGTCAATCTCACTGCTTTGGTAAAATCAGTGCACTAATTCAAACGATGCCAGGTTTAGGTCGTTTATGTTGAACAGTACTGGTTTCTAATGGTTATTGCTGGGTTTCTGTTGGTTAGTGACGATCTGTTTGAGTTTAGCCGGTGTGTTAGTGGTTTCTTTTGGTAAGTGATGGTTTGTGCTTGGTTTTTACTGGTCTGATGCCAGGTTTAGGTAGTTTATGTTAAACAGTACTGGTTTCTAATGGTTATTGCTGGGTTTCTGTTGGTTAGTTACGGTCTGTTTGAGTTTAGCCGGTGTGTTAGTGGTTTCTTTTGGTAAAGGATGGTTTGTGCTTGGTTTTTACTGGTCTGATGCCAGGTTTAGGTGGTTTATGTTGAACAGTACTGGTTTATAATGTTTATTACTGGGTTTTTCTTGATGGTTTTGGTGCTGTTCCCTTTGACTAGTGGTGGTTTGTTTTTCGAGTTTAGCCAACCTGGTTTTTGTCGGTCTGTGCTTGGTCTTAACTGGTTGCTTGTTTCTGCTGGATAGTGCTTTTTATTTAGTTTGTTGGTTTTGTTGGTATATGTTGGATAGTACTAATTTTTAAAGGTTATTGCTGGGTTTCAGTTGTTTTTTTTGCTGTGTGCTGTTGCCTAATCCTGGGTTTCTGGTGGTTAGTGGTGGTCTGTTTTTAGCCAGTGTTTTACTAGTTTCTGTTGCTAAGAGGAACTGCAGTTTTCTTTACTAGCAGCCAGTGTTCAAGAGTCGTTCAGGTTGCAGATGATGCGTCCTCATTACGTGCATGGATTAAAGAACTCATAAACAGCCGTCCTCAGGCCTGCAATCAGCTCGATAAAATCCGAACACCGAGTCAAACCAAAAGACATAAAAGATCAGACATGGAACCAGACTGCGTCTGTATTCCAGAGCTAACGGATGACCCACTTATTTTAATTGCTTACCAACAAACACCAGATAAATCGTATGTTGTTGTTCCGGCAGTCATTGCTTAAACACGGGTTTAACTAACGATTAACAATAAAGTTGTGATAACAAGGGGTTCTGACTTCAAAGCAGTAAAGGAATACATTAAAAAAGGAGACTGGGAGAGGGGAAGCTCAGAGTCACTGGGTTGCCATGTTCATGAAGAATACAGCAGTTTGAGTTCTGAGGTTCCCGCCAACACCCGGATAATTATTTACGATTGTTCACTGTAGGGTTTTTACTGGTCTGGCACTGGTTATTAATGTTCACTATTGGGTTTCTGCTGGTCTGGTACTGGTTATTAATGCTCACTGTTGGGTTTCTACTGGTTTGGTACTGGTTATTAATGCTCACTGTTGGGTTTCTACTGGTCTGGTACTGGTTATTAATGCTCAGCATTGGGTTTCTACTGGTCTGGAACTGGTTATTAATGCTCACTGTTGAGTTTCTACTGGTCTGGTACTGGTTATTAATGCTCACTGTTTGGTTTCTGCTGGTCTGATACTGGTTATTCATTATCACTTTTGGGTTACTGCTGGTATGGCTCTGATTTGAGCTTGGTTCTAACTGGACAGATGCTGATTTCTGTTGTTAAGTGCTGTTTTAGTAGTTTGTTGGGTAGTACTTTGATTGGATAATTGTGGGTTTCTGTTGGTTTGTGGTGGTCTGTTTCAAATTCAACCGCTCTGGTTTTATCGAGCTCCTAATGCTGGTTTTTGATTGTTAATTCTGGGTTTGCGCCCATTTGTCCCTAGTTTGGCTGGCTAATGCTTGTTTCAGCATACAAAGCATAAAGGGGAATGCATTACGAAAAGCGAGACTACAAAAAGCAGAAAGATCCGAGTCACTGGGTTGAAGAAAACAGTGGGAAACATGGCCCTGTGTCTGCACCATTTGAAGATCACATTTTTAACCTTGAGATCTGAGAGTCTCTTTGCCAGAATGCATCCATCTCCGCCGTGTCATCCTGCTTATTATATTAAACCCGAATCCTCACAGTACGTCTCGCCTCGCCTCGCCTCGTCTCGTCTCGTCTCGAGAAGGCGAGGGTCTGAATCGCCAAGTTACTGGTGAGACTTCAGTCGAGTTGCCTCGTCTCAAAGGTTTTGACACCTTCTCATATTCAGAGATCTGAAGACGTTTACATTCATCTTCCCTTGTTATTCTGTTCAGAAGACCTGTGCTGATGCAAAGCCTTTCATCGGCGTACAAGGAAATGTTACATGCCTCATAAGCAGGGCTTCCAATTAACGCCTGAACTTCTGGCAATGTGTAATAAATAATATGCTGAATTCCCTACTTTGGCGGAGTCTGGTTTGTTGCTCTTGGGAAGAATCCAGGCTCAGTGCCATGAAGGTCGAATCTCAGTTAGGGGTTCTAATATAGGAATTTGTCCTCAGTATATGAAAATCTGACACACAAGATAGCATACCAGATTATCCAGGACTCTTCCCATGCTCTTCACTTAGCGTTTGAGTGGCCTTGCACCCAGAGCCCTCAAATACTACCTCATATCATTAGATGGACTGATGCGAATTTATTGGATTTCATCCTATACATATGCACACACATACACGCACATACATGCACACACGCTGCATTTACAATTCGCTACAACTTGCACAATTTGTCTATATCTGCACAATTTGCATATATCTGCACAATTTGTATATACACCTTTAATGCTCGGTCATCTATATTATTGTTACTGACTTGTCTGTGGTCTGTGTTTACAGATTCAAAATATTTATTGCATTATTGGTTAGTTTATATTGTATATTTATTATGTCATTTATATTGTACATTCATGTTTATTGCTCTGTGTGTTCACAATTACCCCTCGGGGATGCTTAAACTTTTCTGAATCGGAATATCTCAAACTAATTGTTTCTGTTCTCTTTCTGTACTCTCTTTGCTAGACAGTATAGAAGGCGTAGATAGTTTTGAAAAGAATAGCCCTGTCCTATATTTACATTTACATTTATGTCATTTAGTAGACGCCCTTATCCAGAGCGACTTACAAGGGGCTTAAGGGCCTTGCTCAGGGACCCAACTGGTCCCACAGGCCCAACCACAGTCCCATATCTTGTGTAGTTGCCAATACACATTTCCTTAGGCACCGTAACTTCATATTTGCACGCTTCATAATTTGTATGTTTATATATTGTTATATACGGTTATATATGGTGTCTCGGTTGGTAGCGCCGCTGCCTCGCAGCAAGACGGTCCCAGGTTCAATCCCAGGGTGGAACGGTCTGGGTCCTTTCTGTGTGGAGTCTGCATGTCCTCCCCTTGGTCTGTGTGGGGTTACTCTGGGTAGTTGCGTGTTAGGTTAACTGGTGTCTCTAAAAGTGGCCCTTAGTGAGTGACTGTGTGGATGACTGTGTGTGTGTGTGTGCCCTTCGATGGATTGGCGCCCCATCTAGGGTTGTTCCTGCCCTTGCGCCCAGGGTGGGCACCGGCTGTCCCGTGACCCCATGTGGATTAAGCGGAAGATAATGAATGAATGAATGAACAAATATATTGTTAAAGCATCTTTATACCTTTGCACTATTATATGTCTTTATATTTGTATTGGATGTCGGTGTGTGATTGTTCCTTGAGTGTTTGCGACTGTATACATGTTTGTTAATTGTCATTTTATTTTAACATACAGCGACAATAAAGTATTCAAGCATTCATTCATCATGTGCCAGCCTCGTCTCATTTCAGGTTCAGGCGACACTATAACAGAGGCCAGATCAGCACAGGATTGTTAGAAAAAGTTCTTGATCTCAGTACCAGGTCCTGCCATGGACCACCGTCTGTCTGCAAGGAACTTATTGGTTTCTGTTGGGTTTCTACTGGTTGGAGCTCTGGTCTAGTGCTGGTTTGGTTGATATGATGCTGTACCATGTGGTTGTAAGACTTTTTCTTTGGTCTAATGCTGAATTCTGTGGTTCTCTATGGACTATTGAACAGAAGGTCCACAGTACAAAAACAGAAGTTAACACACAAGTGATTGGTTATATGGTTTTCTGAAAGCAATATTGGGTCGGGAGATGGTCTGGAACCTGATCTGCTCACTCCATCCGCCCCACGCTGGAGTGGCAGGTCATGTTGCTTAGCTCGGGCCCATCCAGTCGCAATGTAGAGTAAGTCGGCGTCATGTTGAGTTAATGTAGTATTAAGATGATTATTTTCTCCGCTGTTTATTTCATGCCTAATGTAATCTGCTTGAGTCTGATAGATTTATTAGCATCGTGCTGTTTGGCTTTAAGACGTCGATAAAATTAATTTCGACCCGTTTCACGCCGTCTGCTCGAGAATTCATCGCATCGATTTACTATTAGTCGCCGTTCGGCGAGCGTTCGCGTCTCACGGTTCAACTTTTACTCGTCATCGTTGTCATTGTCATCATCATCATCCTGGCTGGATGAGCAGATTCTTGCGGTTTATTAGTCCCCGGACAAAACTCAGTGCTTGTGCGTGTATGTGTGTGTGTTGTTACGGATGGACCGAGCCCCTGAGGGCTGGACGAATGACTCCGGCGTTCTGGGCTCAGGCCTGTGACATTTAAGCAGCTGTTGTGACACGTTGAAATATTTTACGGTCCCACTGACATTTCTCATCGTTTGAGAACGCAGCAAGCTGGACATCAGCGTCTGAAAAAGTAAGATGAAACTGCCAGCTTTGGGATCAATAGCGATGACACTTTCAAATAAAACCGCATGCCTCTTAGCGCACCGGCCCGAAGATTGTTTTTGACATCTAATATCGTCAGTAGGACAAATAAACGGCTGCTTAATGGAGCGTGCATGGATTCAGCTTGTTGTTTGTATAAAATCTTTCACGATTACTGAACGCTCAGACCTTTGCAAAATGACATCGCTTTAGGTTTCATTAAGCACCACAAACCCAACGATGTACCGGCTTACTGTTATTTTATACATAGCTTACAGTCCTACACATACATTTAAAGCACCTTTATGGATCCGCTTCGTTAATTGTACGGCTTAACAGTGACTTGACAATGCTTTAATTATGATTACGAGGCTCTTGCGATGGTAAATAAAGACGTTTAATTACGTCGAACCGTTTTCTTTCGGATCTGAGAGTGTATAACCAATGATATACTCAATCTATTATACAATCGGAACAATCAGACCTGGTGTCTGAGGCTGCGGATCTTGGCAGGGAGCCGTATGTGGGAATTAATTGCGGATATGAGAGCGGAACGAGAGCGATCCTCACACCATTGTCTACTTCCAATATACAGCTCGCCTCGCAATCTTCTCCCGTCTGCGAGGCTTAGGCCATTTCAACGACATATTGTGCCATTCATCTGCGCTGACACCGAAACAAGGGCCGAGGGAGAGGTGGCAATGGCGGCGGCGTTCTCTCTGCACTTTGCAGAAAAACCACAATCGTCCTCATATATCTAAGAAGCCTCGAGCAGGCAGGGCTATAGCAGATCAGGTTATGGTTTCTAGAAGGTCCCAGGAATGTCGTAAAACCTTTCAACAGGAGCCAAACCTGGTGGGCGTGGTCTATTCACGTTGTTATGTAACGTGACGTTATGTAACGCTATTTTGTCTTTTATTTGCCACAGATTGCGTTCGGGTTGTCGTAAGTAACCGCACTAGACCTTCAGGTTCATATGAGGTGACGAGAATCCCAAATTCCCTTAGTCCTCAAAATTTCCACGACCTGGACTGGAAAATCCACTGTGCCCCCCTTTAAAAATATAAAAGAAACCTAAAAAAGTCTAAAAATCCACTGTTAATATAACAAAGCACCAACCAGGGCTAGTATGAAGCGGACGGGATGGGCCGTGTGTGTGCAAGAGGATCATGGTAGAAGTTTTGCAAATTATTAGACCCAAAGTACGTGATGAAAAACAATTTAGAAGGTGCCAGATGTTGGTGGTTGGTGCCATCTGTTCTTAACTGCTGCCCGTGTTTGAATCCCGTTTACAGACCCTGTGATAGACCGGCACCATTTTTTGGGCGTACATCATGTCCCGGTCGGTTCTGGTTCTGTTACTAAACAAGCGTTGTTTAAAGACTTCCATTCTTGCTCCATTTTTGCGGGGTGTTGCACCCCTTTAGAGCTATGCCCATTCCTTTTTTATTTCGTTATTACACACGGGAAGTAGCAAAGTATAAAATTTGCCCTGTGCAAAAGTTTTGGCACCCTTTCCCCAGTGTTTTTTTGATATAAGAATCTGTTAACGAGTTCGTCATGGGTGACGGTTTTCTCAACAAATAACGTCTTTCACAAAACCCAGACTGCTGTGAACATCTATTGAGGGCCAGTGGATCACGTGTAATGCCAGGCGGCGATAAACAGTCGTTTGGAGTCACGTTATGGCAGTGCTAAGCGTGTCGGCGCTTATTGTGTCGAGTTATTTACGCTTGCAAAAGTATCAACTCTATACAATGCAGAGCCGCGGGAGAAGCGATAGCGAGGGGGGGGGGGGGCACAGCACATGGCATACATAACGGCAGCACATCAGCTTTCATGAGTATCTCAGAGGGCCAAAACCGAATCGACAGAGGAGGCCAGCCGGCGGCGCTGAGCCTCTTCTCGAAACCGAGAGCGAACTTTAAAAATTAATAGCGCACCGAGAGGGTTTTTTTTCTTTCGACAATCGAGTGGTTGTGCGTGTAAATAGAAAAAGGCTTGAATGCTGCATAATTAACCTGCTTTATTTATAAAGGAGAGGAAACAAGCTCCAGGAAATAAACAAATCATGAAAAATTGAACAGGTTCATATAAATAGCCTTTACCGATCAGATCCGAGTTTGGTTATTCAATATTAAGATATAAGCTCTAGGTTTGGGTTAAGCTCAGGAAATCTGATCTAAACTCTCATTTGCATTTAATATCCATGTGGTCAGAAACCCTTTGCCCTCTGCAACCCGATGCATCTGTTTTGTTCTTTGAATGGTTAATAATTCATTCTGTGGTATGAAGTTTAAGTTTTCCTGCATCCCCCATCCTGCTCCTAATCAATTGTTGAGAAAGTGACGTCATAAAATCTGTCGTACATCCCGCTTATCGTCAGTCATTCTGTAACACAATAACCTGAGCTGCTAATTTGCATGCGATTCCTGCCTTGAACGTGCAGGGTTGGCCACCACCCACAGAATTTTATACCAAACAAACAAGAAACAAATGAGGCTGTCTAACTCCTCTTATTCATAGGAACCCGATTTAAATTCATAATTCTACCTGTAATTAAATTCAAAGTACTTTTTAGCCTTTATTTGTTACACTGGTCTGCTAAATTTACTAAATTTTCTGATTCAGACATCAAATTTTCCATTTCTTAATGGTTTTGATTAACCGAATTCAAATATAACAAGGAAAGCTGCATTTGGCTCTAGCTTCCATGCAAGTGTTTGTGTTTTACCGTTACGTATATCCATCCGTCCGTCCATTATCTTTTGCGTAATCCACACGGGGTCGCAGGCCAGCCGGTGCCCAGCCAGCAAATCTCATTGCACACACCCACACACAGAGTCACACACTAAGGGCCACTTTTAGAGACACCAATTAACCTAACACGCATGACTTCGGACTGTGGGAGTAAACCCACGCAGACACGGGAAGGACATGCAGTTATTACTTGTGAAAATATAAAAATGCACAAATATTGTTTACCAAATGATTCAGAGGAAACTCAAATGTATTTAAATGTACTTTAATGAATCAATTCACATGCCTACAAAAGTACAAAAGTTAACTAATATACTTAAAAATGATATAATTTTTTGAGTGTCTCTTTTATTCATGCATCAGATTCTCTGGTAAGTGTTCAGTAGTTTGCAAGCATTCCATTTACCCTGATATCTTTTTCCCGTATTGTTCCATTACTCCATTCGCTCACATGGTTCGTCACTGCAAAAAAGCTTAGATGAGAGTGCAAGAAATACATTTTTAAGGACATGTTAAAGCCAAGTTCTTTTATAGAACTATACAAGCAACTCATTATAGATGTCTGCCCTGGTGTTTCCAAGGAAATTTGTTAGCAATAACTGGAATGTTGCGCATCTCATCTTGCAGAATCACACAAATCTGAAGACCAGTGAAGACACTTTCCTTTATCTTTGCTTCACTCAACTTTGGAAATTTATAAAGCAGATACTGGAATTCTTTTGCATTTTTGTCCATTGCCTTCACAAAGTTTTTTATAAGACCCAACGGGATATACAGTGGTGGTAGTGGAATCTTATTTTGTTTAACAAGTGCTGGATGAAGAACATTTTTTGTCTCCAGCTGCAGTGAACAGCAATACTTTGGGCAACCACCTTTAAGTCAACATTGATGTTGGTCATCCTTTATGCACCTTGCTTTTGACTCAAAAGTCACCACAGATAACAGAAATAATCCGCTTTATTAATGGAAATGTGAGCCGTCGCTGAATAGCTGAACGAGCATATAAGTCGAACGGCAAAAATGCTGGCTGGGTGACTAATAGAGGGAGAATGTAAATCTTATGTAGAGTTGTGTAATGCAAATTTAATAAGGATTGCATCATCGAACTTTCAGCAGTCATACAGAGATGATACTAATGATGCAATTTTTGCCTAGACGTGTATTAAAGGCTGAGAGAAATATCGACACACCCCTGTATCATGAAAATTTGTTCCAATTTCAAAATGTAATCACTATTTTCATTCTCAGCACCTCAAAATTAGTGAAGTTCAACTCTTTCCATGTCTGAACCAATTGGGCCGTGGGCTAGCATTACTGAAAACTTTTCAAAAGCAAATAAGCTGGGGTGTTTTTATTTAGATATAATTTTGTCCTTAATTATAATAATACTACCATAATAATACCATATTCATAATTTTATATATATAAACTTCTAGGGCAGCCTAAAAGTTTAAAGTAAGAATTAAATTAGGTACCAAATTAATGTTCATAGTCATAGTTTTATTATTATTATTGTTTATTATTAAACTACAGTCGATTCCGGTTAATGGGACCACATCGGGACGCGGTCATTTTGGTCCTAATAACCGGCTGGTCCGATTAAACGAACATGCCCTATGTTACAAG
>JAUZSU010202427.1:0-11567 GCA_034780255.1 Parotocinclus maculicauda
TATAATCACACACATACACATTCATACACACATTATGTGTATGTGTGTATCTGTCTGTCTGTCTGTGTGTGTGTGTGTGTGTGTGTGTGTAATATTAGTCATATTACTATTTCATTATGGGATGTTACATTTTGAAGTATCCCCTAATTTTTGTGAGCAGTATATATAATGTGTGTGTGTGTGGGCATTGATTGGATGGAAGTGGCTCATACCTGTACACTGTTTGCTGATTGTTAATAATTTATTGGTGTAAAGATGTGTTGTTGATCTGTAAAAAGCTCTTACGGTCATTTAAAATAATTTGTTAAAAAACATTTTTTTATAGAAACGATTACACATTGGTATGTGATTATGTAATCGTTCTTGGTACAGGTTATATACCGCAAACAAAATTAGGGGATATTTCAAAATGAAATGGCCATAAAGTAAAATATCCCCCAATTTTTGTGAGCAGTGTAGATGATTTGAGATTCGATTTTTTTTTTCCTGATTGAATATGACTAATTTTGACAGCCCTTGCCATTTGGCCGTCATTCACCAGAGGTATTTAACCATGCCAGACATTCATTTCCCTCTGATTTCATAAATGAGCTCTCAGAGATCCGGGAGTTAATGAGATCTATCAGATTCCACCTGTGTGATCTTTGTAGGTTTGTTCTGGAATATTGGTTACCCCAGACTCACAAGAGACGTACCAATAGGTGGACTGGCTTCTCTAAATAACTTGAGGAGGATACATTGATTCTAAAGTGAAAATAATGAATTAATGAATGAGTGGGAAAGGATAAACCATGACTTCACATTGATGTAGCTTTTTAGGAGAGACTAGAAGCCATTAGGGACTGCGGTAGCCTATTGGTTAAGGTACTGGACTCCAGACCTTATGGTCCAAAATCACACCTCTGTCAAGCTGCCACAGTTGGGTCCTTAAGCAAGGCCCTTAACCCAAGATTGCTTGAATTGTAAGACTGTATTGTGACGGAGTTGTAAGTCGATCTGGATAAGGGCGTCTGCTAAATGCCGTAAATGTAAATATAATTTACTCCTCTTGTTGTTTTTTTTATACATCTATGTGTATTTTCTTTGATTCCTGATCAGATATCTGTGCAGTTCATGATTTACAGGAAACCTGCAGAAAATAACTACAGTATAGACAGTGAGACTGCTGCTCTTCTGAGGCATCAAGTATACTGAACATTTGAGTTTTCAAAATGTGGAATTTAAAATTTTTTGTCCCCGCCCCATTTTTTATTTCTTTACTTTTATTATTATAGATTTTATTACTAGTGCGATCATACCGAGCAAAATCTTAGAAAAATCTTAATGGTGCCTGATTTTACAGATTGAAGGCATAGGGACTTATTTTGAACCATTTTGGTTCCAAAATCATGCTTTGTCAGCCTTTTTTAAGTCACGCACACTTTTTATAAATGGAACTGTTTAACCATGGCTGCTGGTACACGTTTGGGATTTGTTCTTATAATTATACTACCTGTGATAGTTACTTTGGTAGGGGAGAGTTTTTTTAAAGGATTTTTTCCAATGATCTTCTCGTTTCACTTTAATTAAATATGCAGTCTCGTACAACTATTTGTTGATATTTTAAAATAAAAGTTACATACTCCAAATGTACGTACATAATCAAAATTTGGATACAACAAACAAATATTGGGTATTAAAAAAAAGTAACGTGGTGTGTGCCAGTATTTCTGCACCTTTCCAGAACCTTTAGTGTTTTTTTTGTAAGGTCTCTGGACTTAATCGACGTATTGATGGTTAATTAATATTTAAATTAAAATAATTGTTATTCAAGGTTATTTTTCATTTAAATCAACAAAACATGTAATTTGTCCACCAAAACGTAAACATTTTTCAAAACACTTAATTTTCAGCCTCTCATTTAATGAATGCTGCTTTGTTTTGTTCTTTCAAGATCGTTTTGTAACCCAGATTTGCTGTTTGTTTGTAAATTACTTGAATTTTTATCAGGACTTTTTAGTTTTTTATCACCTTACAATGTTGTGACCTGGCATATTCAGAAAGGCATCACTCCATGGAGCAGCGTTCCATATTTTACACTGCGTAGTCCTCGTGACTCCTGTAGTGGACGTATGTTGTTCCTGGAAAACAAGCCTGTGTTTTATCCCCTCATTAGCAGTGTCATCAGTCTCCTGTGAGTTAGGATCACTGGGTGGAATCTGTGACCCTGAGAATGTCCCCTCTGCCCCAGTGTAAGCCCACCCATGAAGGAAAAGGGTCAGAATTGTGGAGTTATGGCTGAGTGTGTGTGGGACGGTGACAGTGAGGGAGTGGGAGTGGGAGTGGGATTGTGTCGCTGCGATTGTGAAAGCGGGGATGGAATGAGCCCAGGCTTCTTGAGAGTGTAGAGATAGTGACGCCTCATCCATCAGCGGGCCGAGCGGAGTCTGTTTATAAATACGTCTGGGAACGTCGTAATAAGTGAGTGCGCTCATTCACATGCTTGACTTTCACTCTCGGGTTTAGCTCATTTGAACTAGTTCCAATCTAGCTGGCACATATTCTCATTATCAGGTATATAAATCACTGAGATTCTTCTTTAGTGTCACTCTCATCTCACTGTATGAAGCAGGACGTGAGAATGTACATCTGGAGATCGTCATTTTGAAAGTTTGCTAGTTGCTTTATGTAGTTACTTCGGTCAGGTTGTTGTTGTCATAATCAGAGACAGTAGCTCATCTCTGTTGTTGCACAGTTTGTTTCAGTCATCCTCTGTACAATTTCAGTCCAGCAGTGATACAGAGGTGTTTAAAACCCCAGCAGCACTATTGTGCCTGATTCACTCAAGACTGAGACAGTGTTGAAAATGCAAAAAAAGTTCTACATCTAGATGTACTTTTCTTTCATTGCAGATAGTATGAAACCAAGATATTTTTATGTTTTGTCTGGTCAACTTCATTTCAGTTGTTAATGTTCATTTGTACATCCATGACTGCACTTCAAGCCTGCAAAACATTCCTGTGAGTTTAGATGGGGGATTTTAGGGCTAAAAAAAGGGAATTGGAAGGGATTTTGTCTTTGCGTAATCATTACACGATTCAAGCGTGCAAAGGGAATGGGCACAAGCCTGAACTGAAGAGGCATGATCTCCACATAAGATAATATTTTTCTTATTTTTCAATTTTGTCCAGCACTACGTTCAGTTACATTTACTGATGCCACTTAAAACTTTACTGTGTAAATAAAGAAGCCTCATGATAACCATGTCCAGAAGGAGCTTCGACTTCTCTGGGCTCTGAGGCATCCGGGAGGTGTATAATATTATTATTATTATTATTATTAATAATAATAATAACAACAATAATAATAATAATAATAAAAACATATAATATTATTATAATATATTCAGACAAATCAGTATTCCAGATCTTTTGTTGTGGGGGAAAAATGGACGCCGTCTTCTCTGGATAAACGGGAATGGACCATCCAGACTGTTATCAGCGACAAGTTCAAAAGCCAGATTGTGTCATGGCATGGGTCTGTGTCAGTACCCTTGACATGTCTGTAATGGCAGCAATAATGCAGAACAGTATAAAATCTTCAAGAAGACATGGCAAAACTGCATGCTGCACACATTATAAAGGCATCACTGTGGAAGAAGGCTGTACTTCTAACTGGACTTACCTACCTTCAGTCCTGACCTGTCCCGAGTAAAGGGTTTGTGGAGAGTCTTGAAAAAAAAATCTGTCAATGACGAACCCGAGACATGAAACGAGACATTGCTTGGTATTCTCAGTGCCAAAAGTAGTGTAAGAAGGAATATCCCATACAAGGTAATAAGGTGGTTTTACCTGACACGCTGCATTGTGGCTTGGATGCATGGATTGGATGATTATTAAAAAATGACCAGATAAATCATTAAATATCGATTACACTCTCTGCAATGAAATAAAGGTAAACGTAAGAAACTCCCACACACTGTTGGATTTGAGGTTGTATACATGACAACCAGGAATAAGAGGACAGGTCTGACAAGGTACAGTAATTATACAGGGTCAAGGCGACACGGTGCAAAGCATATATAGGGCAGGTTAACACACAAGAATACATTACTGTAAATACAAAGCCAGAGCAACACAATACATCATTATTATTGAAGAATTTCCTAAGTAATACACAGCACTTTTGATTCTGTTAAGCTTTAATGTGAAGTGTGAGGTTTTAAGTTTGGGTTTTTATATTTCGTTTGGTGTTAGTCTGTGTGTGTTTTCTTCACAGAGCATAAATACGCATTGCACATTAGTAAAGACCCTAATCTTTACTGTTAAATGCCATGAGACAAATATGTTTAATGGCAAGAAGTTTGTCCCTCCTAGCTGGGCCCCGTCTTATTGTAAGTACAGTCATATCCTCTATCTGAACATCCAGTTTAACATCGTTTAATTCTCTAACTCTCTATCCAAGCTAATATCCTGCTCTGACAAATTATAAAATGACCAAAGTAAGTTGTGTTCCAAACGGTTGAACCCTGTCCATTTTGCTACAATATTTGTTTTTGTTTAGCATAATTTACCTAGAAGAAACAGAAATTAAGGTTGAAGGACCAATTTTTAAAAACCTTTAGAATTGTCTGTATTTCTGCGTAAATGCAGCCTAAAACATTATCAGTTTTATGAAAACACAAGATGAAGTAAACCCAAATGAACCAGTGGAGCAAAATATTGTATTTTGTGTTTTCAATGAGATGTGACTTGGTGCCATGATGTATTTAAAGTACAGGGCTGTATTAAAATTTGATCTTCACAATACATATTTGTGGAAGTGTATCATAGCACACGCAAATTAGATTTTTAAGCAGTGGCAGAAAAAGAGTTCTTGATGCTTATCAGACTGGGAAAGGTTAAGAAACAATCTCTAAAGAGTTTGCCAGTCCACAGTCAGACAGTTTGTACAAATGGAGTAAAAACGAGGCCGTTTTGTTACCCACTTCAGGACTGGCCGACCAATAAACCATTCTCAAAGCAAGGCATGTAATATAATATAATGTACTAGTCTGTAAAGTCACAACGCAACCTAGGCAACATTTAAGCAATTAAAGGCCTATCTCACGTTGACATTAGCTAATAGTAATGTTCATAAGCAAGTAAGGTCGCAAGAAGAAAGCCACTGCTCTACAAAAAAAACATTACTGCCCATCTGCAGTTTGCTCAAGATCACATGGACAAACCAGAAGGATGTTGGTGAACCATGGGACCAAAAAACATTGCAATAGTTTTATAGTTTGGGTCTTTCTTACTGCATCTGGCCCAGAACGGTTTGGCATTGTTAACAGAATCTCTGGATTATACAGTGAAACAGTGTCCTTAAGCAAACAGTACTGATCCCAGATAGTGAAAGCAAGGGTACTGTTATCAATCACAGCTATGTATACTACTCAAAAATTAGGAGATAATTCAAAATGAAATGTCCCGTAATAAAAATATCCCCTAATTTTGTGAGCAGTGTATTGTTGAATAATTTCCTAAGTACATAAATGAACCAGTCTTTGTCTTTACAATGCCTTTCTTGATCCAAGTGTAGGACTTCCAAACACCTGATGATGTTTTAGGGCGTATTTATACAGAACGTTAGAAAATTGGGAAGGGTTCACAAGCTTTCAGGCAACAGTATATATTATGCCACCATGATTGAAAGGTGGTGAATATAGGACTGTGGATATGCAGGAATCAGACAGTGGTTACACTGGACATTGGATTTGTGCTGTTGTTGTATGGATGGTTGCAGAACGGATTACAGTGTTTGAGTGGACTTGTAATTGGGCTATGTGCGGTTGAAATAAGTCTTAAATGTTGGGACTTAAATGACATTAAATGTCTTTAATACACAGCAGACAGACTTATGTTTTCTGTATAGCTGTTTTGTGCGAACCATAGAGTGCTAAACAGAATGAAAATGATCGAGAACGGGCCTAGGCATATGTATAATGTCCAGATATTGTATATTTTCTACTTTCCTGCAGTCATCATTACTAAATCCACATTAATAAAATGTAACTATGCAATGTTAACCCAAACCAAGGTCTGTTATTGTAAGACTTAACTTTGTATTTAATGTGTCCTGTTACTAATGACTTAACATAAAATAAAGGAACCATTTGCATACTGAAACCATTGTAATTTTGAAACTTCATAGCTTTTTATTCTTTATGGATATATCCGTATTATGTTTTGTATGGAGAGAAGACAGCAAAGTTTGTGGCGTGTGTGTTTGTCTGTGCGCGTGTGTGTAATATTTGTCTTCCTAGAATTGAGAGTACCCAATGTAAGGATTGAAAAACCTGCTTTTTAACAAAAACTGCACCATCTTTTATTTCATTATATCATCATGATGCCAATGAAAAGTCAGCACAAGAATAGCAAGACAAGTGTGTGCGTGCGTGTCTGCGTGTCTGTGTCTGTGTGCGTGTGATCCTTGTCTTTCTAGAATTGTGAGGACCAAATGTCCTTGCAATGATAGTAAAACCTGCCAATTCTGGATTGTGAGGCCGGTCTTGCTGGTATTTACCTCCTTATTTTTATATAAAACTGCAACTTTCATTTTATTATATAATCATGAAGTCAATGAAAGGTCACCACAGGATAGCAAGACGTGTCTGTGTGTGTGTGTGTGTCTGTCTCTGTGTGTGTCTGTCTCTGTGTGTGTCTGTCTCTGTGTGTGTCTGTCTGTGTGTGTGTGTGTGTGTGTGTGTGTGTGTGTGTATTTTGGTAAGTGTTAGATGTCAGAGGCTGGCCCTCTGTCAGCATTACAAATGTACGGGGAGGCAAATCGAGAGGATATTGAGCAAGCCAACACTGCGACCATCAGAGCTGGTGAGTACCATGAAATTCATTCAGCTTTATTTCTAAAGGTACATCTTTCTATTACATGTGCTGTTTAGTAGTAAATAAAACTGTGTTATATAGTGTAAATTTACAGCAGCGTTTCTGTGTGTTCTTGTTACTGGAATTAAAACAGAGTCTTTAATATCCTCGTATGTCTGGTTACGTTTCGTTCTCGTATGTGATTTATTTATTTATTTTTTCTTTTTTGTTGTAAACATTTGAAATGTCCATATTGTACAGAGAATTTATTACAAATGCGTTTCAGAAATCTGTCTGTGAAAGGAACTTAACTTGGTAAATCTTTCTCATAGGTTTAGCTTCATGTTACTGAACTTTTGCTCATGTTAAAGCAGTTGAATCTGTTTGGCCTCTGGTATCTTGATCAGGAGGTTAATATAAAATGTAAATGTCTTTATGAGATATTTTATATAATATCTTGTACGGTGCATTAATATCTATAGGGGATAGTGTATAATATTTATTTTTGTACTTTCTTTTAAAAATGTTGCACTTATTTTGATCTCTTGTTGACAGTCACATGACACTTTTGAAGAACCATGTGGGGTTTTTTTTTATTTAATAAACAACATGCTTATGTTCATGCTGCTGTAGGTGATGAGTGGAACATTTTGTGTCTGTCTGTCTGTTATTATTTAAGTGCCGGTAGGATTTAAAAAAAATAGCTACAAATAATACATACCATCTCTACTGGACCATGATGTGATTTCTTTTCAACTACTTTAAATCGTTTTCACGATTAAACTAAATTAAATTAAAAGTTGACCCTTCTACAGTCTAAAGAAGCTTGATCAAGAATGGTCTTTTTAAAAGGGTAGCAAAAAATGGAATGGGAACAGGTTAGATGTACTAAAGCTCACAAAGACTGGAATGAAGAGCAGTAGAAAAGAGTATTATGGAGTGACCAATCTATCTCGTTTTTTTTTGGGGGGGTGGGGTCCAATCGGCAACAATATTTTATATATGGTCATTATGCCATTGGTAAGACTGCAAATCTAATGGTGGCCTAAGACTTTTGCACAGTGTTATATAACACATTTCTTAGAAACCTTTTGTTTAATAATTAATCAAGCTTAATATTTTGTGTAGAAATAAATTGTGCTAATAAAGGTTTTCATCAAACCTGATCCCACGACTGACCTCTCCTCTTACAGACCCGTCAGTATTGTGTCTGCATGCAATGCCCAACACAGACAGAAGGACCCTGGGTTCTAGAAAACACCTTTTCTTTAAAAAAGCACTACGCATTCACATAAGCGGAAAATACGAGCATTACCAGAACGTACTTTAGTCCAGTTAATTAACTGCTGCCTCACTATATATCATTATCTTGAATTCCTTATGTTTAATGATTTAGTGAATGTAATGTTTTTATTTAATTCTGAATTTCTGGTGTAAGACAAGATATGATGGTGGCAGGCCTTTTCGTGACATTGAGCTGAAAGGACGTGGCCGTTACTGCTTGAGGTGTAGGTTTAAAAGAGACGGGCATGCTAGATACGTGGAGTTTGAATGCAGCAATTAGTGTCAGTTCTCTGTAATCGTAGCTCGTTAGTCTGCTGCACTGACAGTGTCATGAACCAGAGTAACCATGCTAATGGTGTAGCTTTGGGCTTTCGCTTGCGATTATCTCCCTCTATAGAAATCTCTTTAGTTAACCCTGGACTTTAGCCTCCCTCCCCAGCAGCCCTGGCTACAAGGCCACTCTAATCTAAGAGCCTGCTTCCTGTTAGGATTCATAAACACTGCAACCTCCCAGTCAGATTACTGGCAAACAACGCATGGACCGTTAAAGCATGACGCAATTAATTGATTGATGGACGGACCGTGATGGGTGGCTCGATGGTGCAATGGACGTGATTCAAGTAGGCTGGCGTTCAGCCAGGGCCTGGTGTATTGCAGCAGAAAGTTTGGGGAAGGTCATAAATATCAATCTTTTTCCGCTCTATCTTCGAACACAACTCCTACTCCCAAAGTGCCTTGCGACACAAGACCACCCCTTTGCCCCCCGTGCAACGAATAAGGAAGACATGCCCGTTGCTATTTAAAGAAAAATAGATGCATGTTTAAACTCTGAAAGTTGCTGGAAGTTCAACAGTCCTGCACTTTCTCACCCCGAGTGAAGAAACAGTGAGCAGCATGCATGCAGAGGTCCTGTTTTTGTTCTCTCGAATTTGTGAGGAAATGGCCTGCAGTTATTTTGATGGATAACAATATAAATAACAAGAATACTCCCTCCCTTGGGATGTGGAAGCGCTAATAAAGTCTCTGTCAAAACTGCTCCCACACATACAAACAATGTCCAGATTATGGAAGGACCTCTAATTAGGACCTTAATCCACACTGACATTATGTTACATGCATACAGACACGTACAGCGCTGTGCAAAAGTCTTTGGTCACCATTAGATTTGTTGTTTAAGCAATGGTATATAAACAGGTATAACCATATTGTTGACAACTGGCCCCCAAAATTCAAACTTGAATGTTTCACTCTTTAACACACTCTTCCGGTGGGCATTCCTGTTGAGAATTGTGGCAGGATCCTGAGCCTTTCCTTGAAATCACTCAGTGCAGAGGGACTGACCACCTGCCTATTACAGGGTTCAGTAATTTCACCACACAACCAAAACCAGGCCAGGGTTTGAACCCAGGTTCTCAGGAACTGCTGTTTAAATCAGATGAATATTACCTTCAAGCCAGAGTCTATTTATTTCTATAGTGCTATTTACAGTGGAGTGGCTTTTCCAATTTTTATTGGGATGCGGAAGCGCTAATAAAGTCTCTGTCAAAACTGCTCCCACAAATACAAACAATGTCCAGATTATGAAAAGACCTCTAATTAGGACCTTAATCCACACTGACATTATGTTACATGCATACAGACACGTACATTTACAGTGCCATTTACAATGCTATTTACAGTGGAGTGGCTTTTCAAATTTCTATTATGGTATCTAAGCCCAAGCACAAATTGACCAAGCCTAGGGTGACAGAGGGAAGAAAAACGTTATGAAGAAGAAACCTCAAGAACCAATACTCAAAAAGGGACCCATCATCCTAGACCTACTTTGATACATGTAAATATTGTACTGTTACCTAAATACACTGCTCAAAAAATGAGAGCATATTTCAGAATAACTATTAAGTGCTGGATCTGTTGAGTGTGTGTGGGACTGTAGTGTTTAAGGTACTGGACTATGAACCAGAATGACCAGGGTTCAAATCCCACCTCTGCCACAGTTGGGTCTTTGAGCAAGGTCCTTAACCCACAATTGCTTGTATTAATTGTACGTCGCTCTGGATAAGGGCGTCTGCTAAATGACATAAATGTAAATGTTTTGGCAGTCTTGGGTGACCATGCACCCTACTGAACAGTCAATATGTGACGCTCTGGTCCAGTTTAACATGCTTCTGAATATGTCACTTGCAACTTAATCATGATAATTGAGTTTACATCCAATTTGCGTAATCAAACAACTTGCTTTGACCTTTCATTTGCTTTTCTGATTATCTTGTTTAATGGAATTAAGTCAATTGCTTCTTTTTTTAGTCGCTAATAGTCACATATTAATTTTTAAGTATCCTCTAATTTTTTGAGCAGTGTATGAGTTTATATCAATAGTTTAAATTAACAAAAGGTAAATAAATATTTGGCAGGGAGAACTATTGAAAAACATAATAATAAAAATAAAATATATGGACACTAATACACGGTTGACAAAAATATATATATTATATTTCATATATATATGATATTTCATTATTTAGAAATGACAAGTTTTGTGAGCAGTATATATTAGAAAAATGTAATATGATAAGAATAATAAAATAGAGAATACTGAACTATAAAGAAAATATTCAACAAATTAATGTAAAAAATATGTATAATTGGCTATAATTCACTGTACGCAGCAGACGCATAGTTTTGTGCAAAATATTAGAAAACGCACAAACTATACAAGAAATTTGAAATATGACCCATTTCTGCAAATTAGGTGGTCAATTTGTAGTTATAGTTGAATGCTATGTGGATTCCCGTTTTTAAAAAAGAACCTTGAATTCCTAGGATTTTCCTTGGAATTCAGCGAATTCCTGGGATTTTGTGTGTCTATAAAGTAGAGAGAAACTATTGCCAGTTTACTGTACCTGGTTATAGAGCACAACCTGACCAACTGTATTCAACCCTGACCTATTTTGTATGTTCCACTGGGTTAGTTAACTAGTTTCAAATATCCAAAAGTCCTCTCAGGGTCACACATTAACTGCACGACAAACAGAGCCATAGCAAACAGTCCACAGTGCAAACAGTCCTCAGAGCATCAGAGATGAGCTGTCTATCAATCTAGCCCTCCCACGCTACGCCCAGATCGATCCACTGCGACTATGGATCCGAGGACAAACAGCAGATAAATACTACAGTCATGGCCAAACGTTTTTAAAATGGCACACAATTTGGTTTTCACAAAGTTAGTTGGATCAGTTTTTATGGTTGAAATTTGAATGAACTCTAGATTGTCAATTTATTGTTAGTAATCCGATGAATTGCAAGTAATTGCAAAGTCATTTCCTGCTATATATATGACTTTATTTAAAACAAATACAGTTGATTATGGTTAATAGGACCACCGGTTAATGGGACCAGCCGCTTATTCGGACCAAATCCTAAAGTACCGAAACAAATCCTATT